>CM077935.1:61702465-61959965 GCA_039797435.1 Crotalus adamanteus | reverse complement strand
CCAGATTATGAAGGTGTCGTCTACGTATCTGAGCCAGAGTTTGGGTTTGTGTTCAGATTTTTCTAGAGCTTGGGTTTCAAAGTGTTCCATGTAGAGGTTTGCAATGACAGGTGAGAGGGGTGATCCCATGGGTGCTCCTTCTATTTGTTTGTATTTTTGTCCGTTATAGATGAAGTATGTGTTGGATAGACAATGGTTGGTCAGATCTAGGATGTGTTTTGGGGGGTTATATTTGTTTTGGATAGCTGTCAAGGCTTCTTTGATTGGCACTCGGGTGAACAGGGATATGACATCGAAGCTCACGAGTAGGTCGCTGGGCTGTAAGTTTTGTTTCTTTATGATCTCTAAGAAATGGAATGAATTTTTTACGTGTGAGGTGATGGATTCTGCATAGGGCTGTAGTTGTTTGGCGAGAAATTTGGATAGGTTTTGTAGAGGTGAGCCTATGGAGCTGACTATGGGTCTAAGTGGGGTTCCTTCTTTGTGTATCTTGGGGAGACCATAGAGCTTAGGGCATCTGGATGATTTCTCTCTGGGAATGATTCTTTGCTGGATCTCTTCGCTAATGGGGGAGGCTTTTATTTTGGATCTGGTGGTTTTTTCCAGGTAGGTGGTGGGATCTGTGTTTAGGGGTTTGTATGTAGAGTCTTGGAGTAGGTTGGTTAATTTGGTTTGGTAGTCAGATGTGTTCATAACCACCGTGGCATTGCCCTTGTCTGCTGGTAAGATTATTATGCTAGTCTTCGGAGTTTGTTGGTGTGTGTGTCTGTCTTGAGGGTGGTCTGTGTTTCGGCTCTCCAGACGGCGAGTTGTTTGGATTTGTCCCAAAGTGCGGGGTGGATCTTGTTGCTGAGTTTGAGGTGAAGTGTGAGGAGATCTTTGTTAATTCGGTCTAGGAGGAATCTTTTTGTGTGAAGTTCATTTCTGATTAGGGCCAATTCTGTTCTTTTCAGGATGCGTTTGGTAGCTGCAGAGTTGGAGTGGAGTTTCAGTTGGAAACATGTGGGGATTAAATTTTGATCTCGGCAGTTGCGTAGGAATGCGAGGTCACATAAAATGGAAGCTCTTTGGACTTCAAGTTTTTTATAGGTCCTGGTCAGATGGTGGATTTCCTCCCCGTAGAGGTTCGGTATTTGTTTTCTGAGGTTTTTGCGGGTGTTTGTATGTATTAAAGCATTATAAATTCTTTTTATATGAGCCTGATTCTGATCTTTAATCTGAATTACCAAATTTTCATCTTCTAAAATGTTATTCCCTCTTTCTTATCTACAGTCCACCTATCCACTATTTGTAAATATTGAAACCATGACTGTAAAATATTTTCTTGCCTTAATACATCTAAAGATTTTAAATGCCAGTCCAAACCTGACCAAATTAATAATTCTTTATATGAGATTTTGTCAAAATTCATCCCCTTAGAAATTCCCTCAATTGCGTGTCCCGGAATCCCCCAGATAGGTATTTTATAATTTAACCTATAATAATACTTTTTCCAAACTCGAAGTAAAGCATTCCTCAAAATATGTGAATTGAAAGCCCGGTCAACTTTCTTATTAAAAATTAAGTATGCATGCCAACCATACCTTAAGTCCCACCCTTCAAGAGAAAGAATATCCTTATTTGTTAAATTAAGCCAATCACTTATCCAAGTTAAGGTGGCTGCATCATAATATAATTTCAAATTAGGTAAAGAAGTGCATTTCTTATAAAGTGGTTTTGAATATATCTATGTATTTTATTCTTCCCATACCACAAAAAGGCATGCCAACCAAGATATTCATTTTCACTGTTGCTATTCTCCCCAGCATTGAAAGTTGTAGGTTTTTCCACTTTTCCAGATCCAATTTTATTTGTTTTAGCAATCTTACGTAATTATCTTTTTTTATTGTTACGCATCTTGCTGTTAGATAAATTCCCAAGTATTTGATTTTTTTAACTATTTGAAGATTTGGGGGGTTTTTTTGCTAGTTGGTTTTTTCTTTTTCTGTTAGATTTTTTGTTAGCACTTTAGTCTTTTCTCTGTTTATTTTCAACCCTGCCACTTCTCCAAATTTTTCTATTTTCTCCATAAGTTTAGTGCTTGTTTCAAGTGGATCTTCCAATGTAAAAACCAAGTCATCTGCAAATGCTTGTAGTTTATATTTTTCATCTTTTATCTCCAGTCCTTTAATTTCTATATCTTGTCTGATGTTTCTATTCAATACTTCCAGTGTTATATAAATAATAATGGAGATAGTGGGCATCCCTGTCTTGTGCCTTTTTTAATGTTAAAGTTTTCTGTAAAATCTCCATTTACAATTATTTTGGCTGTTTGTTTACAATAAATTGTTTTAATTACATTTATAAAGTTTTCTCCAAAGTCCCATTTCCACTAGTTGCTGAAACATAAATTGCCAGTTTACACTGTCAAACGTTTTTTGTGCATCAAGAAATATTAAAGCCATCTGTTTCCCTGGAATGAATTTCATAGTATTCTAACACATCAAGAATCATTCTTAAATTACTTTTTATCTGTCTTTTAGGTAGAAAACCATTTTGGTCTGTATGTATAAATTCGGTGAAAAATTTATTTAGTCTTTCTGCTATTATTGAGGAGAAAATTTAATATTTTTTTAATTGTATCATTTTGAAACTGTAATTCACCTTTTGAATCTTGCAGCTTATTTATCAGTTTTTTCTTTTTCTTTTTTCAATCTATATGCTAACCATCTCCCCAGTTTGTTGGCATTTTCAAAAAAGTTCTGTTTAGCCCTCTTAATCTGTTGAGCCATTATTTCCGTCTCAGCTAGATTTAATTTGTGTTTTATTATCTCCATTTGTTTCTTAAGTATTTTCTTTTGTGGGTCTATTTGTAATTCTGAGTCTAACTTTCTGAATTCTTCCTTCAGCTTTAACTGTTGTTGTTTCTTTTCTTTATTCTTTTTAGCGGTATAGGTTATAGCCAACCCTCTGAAATATGCGTTAGCCGTATCCCACACATTTTGAAGGGACGTTTCTTCTTTCTTGTTTATTTTGAAAAAAAATCCATTTCCTTTGTCGCTAGTTGTACAAATTCTTTTTCTTTCAATATAGATTTGTTCAAGGACCATCTTAATGTTTTCTTGGTTCCTCTCCAAGTCATCTTTATTGGGTTATGATCTGCCCAAACATTAGTTTCTATCTCAATTTCTTGTATCATCGTATTAAGTTCCAAAGATGTCCATATCATATCAATTCTAGACCATGATTTATGTCTATTTGAATAAAATGTATATTGTAATTTCTTTGGATTTTTTTCTCTCCATATATCTTGGATACAGAGTTCTTCTGTCATTTTTGAAAATGCTTTAGGTAATATATTTCCTCCTTTCCTCCCTTGTTTAGCGCTTTTATAGTCCAAAGTTCCATCTGTTATTGCATTAAAGTCTCCCATTATACAGAGATTTTGATAGTTGAATTCTAATATTTTTATATGTAATTTTTGGTAAAATTGTTCTTGTTTATCATTTGGTGCATATATTGCTACCATCAGTATCTGTTTTTGATCCATCACTATTTCTACCATTAATATTCTCCCCTCTTCATTCACATAAATTTGTTTAGGGTTCATCGTTTCTTTAATGTATAGAGCTATTCGTCTTTTCTTTTGAAGTGCAAATGCAAAGTGAAGTTTACCAATTTTCAGTTGTTCTAACAACTTATAGTGTTGTCTCTTAATATGTGTTTCTTGGAGGCAAATTATATCCATTTTTAATTTTTGTAGTTGTGTAAAGAATTTCTTCCTTTTTGAGGGAGAATTTAGTCCATTTATATTCATTGACAGAATCCCACTCTCCTTCTCCATCTCTTTCAATTATATCTAGGTCTTAATCTTCTAGTTGATCTTATCTGTCTCTGATCTCTTGGTCTTGCTCCTTCTTCTGTGTATGGGTTTTTAATTTCTTCCTCCTCTCTTGGTTTGACTACTCCTTCTACTGCCATTTCTTCCTGTTTCTTTGTTTCGCTCTTTGTACCAGATTCAAAATCACCTCCTTCCAGAAATGCTGTATGGTTCTCGTAGAATTCCATTGCTTTAAGTGGCATATCCAATCTATATCTTTTCGTATCCCAACAGATTAAAATCCCTTCTGGAATCAGCCATTTGAAATTCACTCCTTTTTCAATTAATTTCCTAGTTAGAAACTGGTATTCTCTTTGGGATTCTCTTATTCTCCTCGGGATTTGTTTGAGGACTACAATTTCTTTTTCTTTGTATTTCAAAGATTCATCTCTTACTCGTCTCAGAATCTCTTCTCTTATAGATCTTTTGAGAAATCTAACGTCTACTTCTCGGACTTTATTTCTTCTGGCATAGTTTGAGTTGACTCGATAGATCTGATGTAATTCTTCTTCCATTTCCTGTTTCCCAATTCCTAATGCGTCTGCCAATAATTCCGTTATCAGGTCTAGAAGATCCTCTTCCTTAACTTCCATTATATTTTGAAATCTTAAAAATATGAGGCTCTTTCCATCTCCATGACAGCTATCGAGTCTTCTAGTTCTCCATTTATTTGCATCAATTTCTGATTTTCATCTTTTAAGACTTCTAATTTCTGGTCAACCTCAGTTGATTTATCTTCTATTTCTTGGATTCTTTGTTGGTTATCTGTAACCATCTGTTTAAAATTTTCAAATTGAGAGTCCGTGTTATTAATTTTTTGATTCATTTTATCAAGATCACATTTCATCTCCTCATGGTTTCTCGTTGTAGCTGCCATGTGAGTAGTGATTGCCTCTTGAATTGCTTGTAGGGTCTCTTGAGTTTCCTTTTGGAAGTTATTAGCCTTTTCTTGTTGGAGCATTGTATCAATTGATCTCTGATAAACTGGACTTGCAGAAGCAGAAGAGGGAGCAGAAGTTCCTTTTTTTCCAACTTTAGATAGATTGGGGACGTTCATCTTTTAATCATACTTTATAATCCACCAAGTAAATCAGAATTTGTAATCCAATAGGCTCCTAACAAATAGGAGAGGTAAATAATAAAAAATAATAAGTAATAAAAAAACAAAAGGGAAAAAAGAAAAAAAAACACCAAAATTTGTAATCCAAAGTGTTCTGTTAGAAGAAGTTTCTTGTTATTCACTCTACCAAAACAGCTTGTAAAATTCCAGGTCAAGCTGTATTTGTAATCCAAGGAAGTCAGATGACTTCAAAAACAATTTTTATTGTTTTAATTGTAATCCATCCTGTAGAAAAGGGCAATCCAAAAAGAGTCTTCTCTTTTACAGCCACAATCTTCAGGACTATAAATTCCAAGGACACCAAAAAGTTTAAACTATAAGCTGTGTCTGGGCATCTAGCCAAGTTTTAGAGCTCCAGTCAAAACAACTTAGTAAGATTTTTAAAAAAAGCAAGGTTAAATGTAATTCTCAGATTTGCCACTAGATGTCATTAGATGTCCATTCCCACCAAACTTTCAAAAGTTAAAAAGTTAAAATCCAATGGTTTCCAAACAAGGAATAAAAAAAGATTTATAGATGCAAAAGTTTCCCAAATTATCCTTCTTTTATCCCTCAATTATCTTCACAATATTGTTATAAGTCAGTTTTAATTTCCCCAAAGCTTAAACCGCTGCTTATAGTTCAGGAGGGAGGGGTAGAGAAAAAAATGCCCCCCCCCCCCAAAGCTTGGGGATTTCTTGCTTTTGAGTGCTTTTTTCCAGAACCGGTATTTTTCACTTGTAGAGAGGTAAGGAAAGTAGTCTCACCCAGATCAGTTGTTTTGCTTTCCACTTGTTAGTATTCTTGAGACAAGCCCTAAATTATTGACAAAGATTGAAGAATTTGGAGAAGTAGCAGGACTGAAAATAAACAGAGAAAAGACTAAAGTGATAGTCAAAAACCTTACAGAGAAACAACACCCCCCCCCCCAATTGTCAGAAAAAACAGACCTCCAGATAGTTAAGAAAGTTAAATACTTGGGGATATATTTAACAGCAAGGTGTGCAACAATAAAAGAAGATAATTATGTTAAACTATTAAAACAAATAAAACTAGACTTGGAAAAATGGAAAAATCTACAACTATCAATATTGGGAAGAATAGCGATGGTGAAAATGAACATTTTACCAAAACTACTTTTTTTATTCCAAACAATATCTATAAAATTAGAGAATTTTTTTATGAGTTAAATGCATCAATTTTGAAATTTATCTGGCAAGGGAAAAAAGCCAGAATTAGACTGAAAATGTTATAAGAAGTGAAAGAAAATGGAAGTTTTGGGTTACCAGACTGGGTTCTATACTATCAAGCAGCTGCATTAACATGGTTTAAAAAATGGATAACCCTTAGACACAAAAGATTACTATACTTAGAAGGACATGACTTACAACTTGGATGGCACGCCTTTCTATGGTATGGGAAGAATAAAATCCATAAATATTTTCAAAATCACTATGTAAGAAATGCTTTGCTTCTAACATGGGAAAAGATAAAAATGAAAATGTATATGAAAATACCAGGATGGATCTCAACAATGGAAGCATTTGTGCACCCAAATTTAATCAACTATGAGAAACTTGTGACTTATAAAGACATTTTGAATACTGAAGGGAAATTACAAACTAAACAAGAATTGGAAGAACAGGGCATTGAGCTATCATGGTGGCCACACTTGCAAGTGCAAACGAGATATGAGAAAGATGCCAAAACATATGGTTTTTATAAAGACCAGATGTTGTTTGACCAGATACTATTGTTATCAGATGAAAAATTGATTAATAAACTCTATAACTTTTTGTTAAACTTGAAGATGGAAGATGAACAAGTCAAAGAAACAATGATAACATGGGCAAAAAACTTTGGGCACAATGTAGAATTAGAAAAGCGGCAAAATTTATGGGAAAGAAATTATAAAATAACAAGGGCAGCTACCTATAAAGAAAATTTATATAAAATGTTTTATAGATGGCATTTACCATCTGCAAGATTAGCAAAAATGTTTAAAAACATGTCTAGCAACTGTTGGAAATGTAGGTAAAAGCCAGGCGTGTACTACCACCTTTGGTGGACATGCCATAAAGCAAAACAATTCTGTTCAAAAATACATATGTGGTTAGAGAAAATGTTAAGAAAACACGTAGATTTTAAGCCGGAACCATTTCTTTTAGGTATAATCACAGTAAACTATGATAATATATATATATATTTAATATTACATCTACTAACAGCAGCAAGAATTACATTTGCACAGTATTGGAAAAATGAAACACCAACGGAAGAAGACATAATTAGGAAAATTTTGGACTGTGCGGAAATGGACAGGCTTACATTGAAAATAAAAGGGAAAGAAGATACAGAATACTTTCAAACATGGGATAATTTTTACAAATGGCTAGAAAAACGGAGTAGAGAGTAGGCATGGGAGTTATATTATTAATGTCAAATATGTGGACTCAGACAACACGTTTACTAAGCACTAAAGATTTGTAACTATGAAAAATTAATAAAATATTTTTTTAAAAAAAGAATACATAAAGGAATAACTGAATTACTTTATGAGATCTCAGCAAGATGGTAATCCTCCTCAGGCAATGGACCACAGAAAGCCGAGATGCTGCTTTTGTTGCTCTGACCATGGCTAGATGGATTGCTCTATACTTTCAACCTACTCTAGTGGTATCCAGAGTGGTATGCAAGTGAAGATACTCAAGGCATCAGTGATTTTAATTGCTGTATTCTGGCCTGGGAAATCATAGCGCTTTACTTTAGTGGAGATGAGCAAAGAGCCCATGTGACATCTGAAAAGCCTAGATATTCTGACTCAAGGCCTAGTTATGCACCTAGACTCCTGCTGGTTATAACTTTGCTCTTAGAAATTAAATGGGAACATTGCTTGAGTCTTGGGCTTTCATCACAACAGTGGAAACCACATAGGCTTCTAGATGCCCAGCCACTACCACGGTCTATCAACTGATTTGAAGAGTGGTATAAAAGATAATGATTTGTGGCACCATCAGCAGATATCCCTGAAATATTGGAATTTCTACAAGCAATTGGAGAGGGAACAGCAAGCTCACTATACAGTCAGGCAACTACCTTGGGCTCTGACCCCTGACTAGGTGAGGGGCATCCCCTTCTGATCGCTCTCAGATGCATTCTTTCCTGAGATGCACATGTCTTTGTACTCCTGGTCATCCTATATTTACCTTTATGGAATTTGTCATTGATTTTTAGGACTTGTGGAACAGATATTCTTGCTCTAAGAGGAGATCTCTTTGTATTCCAACAAGACAAGGTAGAGATAAGGTCAAATATTTCTCTTATGCCCATGTTCTAAATTTTACTGACCACCAGAATTCATGGTCTCCCAATTTCTGGTAGACTATTCCCACCCTGGAGAACAAACCTGGTACAAATTGTATATATAAAGTGTGCTAAGAATATACCTGAAATGTACTCTAGGAGAGTGGAGAACTGATAACTTGTCTCCTACAAAAGAAGGAAGCCTGAGATGACAAATAACATAACCCACCATCACAGGTTGGCATACTTAGCAAGAAGCAGCCCTCTTCTAGCATCACTGCTCATTCTTTCAGAGGTTCACCTATATCAATAGCTCTGATGTGGGGCTTCCACTGATAAAAACTTAAAGGGTGGCAACCTGGGCAGAATCAGCTATGTTAAATAAGCATTATCAGATAAGTTTACTTCTGTAGAGGCAGCCTTCAGATCCATGGTACTACAAAAGATTGCTTACTACAAGATGTCTCCTGGGAATACCTCTAAAATATACCCCTTTGTGATTAGCTCCATCTTCAGTTAACTGAGAAAGGTAGTTGGACTTAACAATGAAGTATTTTTATGGTCACTGAAAAATGGACCTAATGCAGTGATGGCGAACCTATGACACGCGTGTCAGTGCTGACACGCGGAGCCATTTGGGGTGACACGCGCAGGATTTCATGCGATTTTATGCAATTCATCCTCGGCTCCTGCACGCCGAGGATGAAAGAATTTTTTTTTTTGTTTTCGCCACGGAAGAGAAATCCCCACGGATACCTGGCGGGTCACCAGGTTATGTGGGACTCGAACCCACTAAAACTCTCCCATTATGACTACCGCCCCCCTAGAGCAACCGTACCACTACGGCCTTGGATCCAGGAAAGATGAAAGAAATACGCTCTGTGCTGGAGGAACGGGGGGGCGGGACGTGTGATCTCCCCCACCCACACTCACTCATTCACTGTGTCCCCGCCGCAAACTTCAGCCTGCGCCGCCGCTGACTGACAGGCAAGCACAGGCACAGCCCCTTTATCAGCGCGGGGGCTGCTGGTAAGGCGTGCGTGCCGTGCGCACACACTTCATCAGCATGGCTGAGAGTACGTTAGGGAGGACCCCCAGGAGAGGAGCGCAGGAACAGTGCGCGCCTTTCTCCAGTCAGGCCGCAATTAGTGAGTGCCACACAGTAAGGGGGACCTGTGAGCGCCATTAGCAGCAACTATTGGGGTGCCATGGACTTGTAATTGCCCACAATAACTGAGATAAGTGAGGGGGAGGCTGTGTTAGGCTAGTTAACCCCTAATTGGCTAACAAGCTATCTATAATTCTATCTGCTGTCACTGGCCCACTGATGGAGCACCCAAAAAATAAAAAACAAAGGTTAAGTAAAGGGAGTGGTAGTAGCAGTGGCCGACCCTTTCAAGAGACATGGAGTGAGACGTATGGTATTATAGAAAAAAATGGCAGATCATTTTGCGTTCTATGTACTGAAACGGTAGTAAGCAGAACGTGGAATATAAATAGACATTTTGAAACTAATCATTCCCAGCTCTTGGAAAAAAGTGAGGATGAAAGGAAGGAATACATTTCCAGGAAGCTACACCTTTATAAGAGCCAATCTAACTCCATCCTTAAATTTATAAAAGGCTGTACAAATTTAACATCTGCAAGTTTGAGCATTGCTCACTCCATAGCTCAGCATGCAAAAGCACTTAATGAGGGAGAATTTATTAAAGAAACTCTCCTAAGATGTGCGCCACTTCTATTTCACGATATGCAGAATAAAGATGCAATTATTAAGAGAATATCTGAGTTACCACTCAGTAGAAATATCATAAAAGACCGAATAATGAGACTGAACACAAACGTACAACATCAATTAAAGAGAGACATAAGGAATTGTAAATATTTTTCCATCTGTCTTGATGAAACTACTGATGTCATGTCACATGCTCAGTTGGCCATTATTGGTCGATATTCTGATAGTCACACAATGAGAGAAGAGTTGATAAAGTTAGTATCAGTTCCAACAAGTACATCGGGAAGCGAAATATGTAAGGTTGTTATGCAAACATTCTGCGACCTAAGCATTGATATCTCTAAAGTTGTGTCAGTGACGACAGATGGTGCCCCAAACATGGTGGGGAAAAAAGTTGGATTTCTGAAATTGTTTACAGAAGCTATTGGACATCCGATTGTGCCTTTTCATTGTATTATCCATCAGGAGGCTTTATGTGCCAAGGCAGGATTCACTGACTTAAATGACTTAATGTCAGTTGTTACAAAAATAGTTAATTTAATAGCTGCTCGCCCCCTTCACAAGCGAGAATTTTCAGCACTTTTACTGGAGGTTGATTCCACCTACAGTGGACTGCTGATGTACAATAATGTAAGATGGCTGAGCCGAGGCAAGGTTCTTGAGCGCTTTGTGGAGTGCTTTGAAGAAATTAAGGTATTTCTTGAAGATAAGGATCTGGGAAACTTTCCTCAGCTCAATGATGATAAGTGGGTCAACACCCTGATGTTTTTTACAGATCTCTCTGTTCATGTTAATGAACTGAACTTAAAGTTACAAGGTTTTGGCAAAAGTATTGATGTTATGTTTGGATACATAAAAGCTTTTGAAAGTAAAGTAAAAATTTTCAAGCGAGATGTAGAAACTAAAACGTATAAGTATTTTCCTCGAGTATAAAAGCATTTTGAGAAGGCCAGTGCAGCTGTACGAAATGAAGTGGAACTCTTGCATATGAAGTGCCAGCATGTTTTAGACTCGTTACTTGACCAGTTTACTGATAGATTTAGTCAATTTAGAAGCCTAGAACAGACCATGAGAATAATTAAGTATCCTGATGTAGTAGTCTACAATAGTTTGGAATTAAATGGTTTCCAATGGACGCAAATAGATGATTTGGAGATGCAGCTTGCAGAATTTCAAGACAGCATCTGGGCTCAGGTGTTTGTCGACTTGAGGTCAAAGCTTGAGAATCTGGAAAGGGGCCGCTTGGAGAATCAAGATGAGTGCCACTACGAACAGGAAATTTGGAGTGCCTGGAACAGACTACCAGACACTTTTAGCACCCTGAAAAATATAGCAACAGCTTTACTCACAATTTTTCCTTCTACGTACTTTTGTGAGACCTTATTCTCAGCATTAAATAATATCAAAACCAACAAAAGAAACAGATTGACAGATGAGGTTAGTAGCGCTTGCTTGGGCCTGAAGTGTACAAAATACCAACCTTCAATTGAAGATTTAGCCAATGAAATTCAGCAACAAAAAAGTCACTAATATGCAGGTTAGTTAAAGAATTCGCCCTCCCCCTCACTTATCTCAGTTCACGGCACCCCAAACAAGTTCAATAATATCAAGGGCAACATACAAAATCGACAGATTGATGAACAAAGAAGTTACTAAGCAGGTATGTTAAATAATTTGTTTTTGGTTTATTAAATACAATTATATATTGCAATTATACATTTTTGTAGTTTAAACTATAAATTGCGCAAAATTATGTTTTTTTGTCGAAGTGACACACCACGCGAGTTATGCTCGATTTTTTGCCGAATTTTGACACACCACGCCGAAAAGGTTGCCCATCACTGCTTTAAGAGAATAAAATTACATACACACACAGGTAAAAAAAGGATATATGCAGTGTTATCTTCATTTTAGATGTCAAAAGGGTCTCTCTCTGTCTCTCTCCCTCCCTCTCTATCTGCCCTTGGTCTGCCACTCCTCTTCCCCCACTCTCTTTCTTTCTCTCTCTCTCTTTCCTCTCTCTCTCTCCCTCCCTCCCCCTCTCTCTCTCTTTCTCTCCCCCCCTCTCCTATATGCTGCTCACCTGGCAAGCTTCAAGCTGTTGTCCAACAAGCTCAGGGGTAGGCAACCTCGTCTCTTTTGTGACTCATGGACTTCAACTCCCAGAATTCCTGAGTCAGCCTAGCTGGGCTAGGTAGCTCTCTCCTGCCCTTCCTGCTTCCTGCAGAGACGCAGCAAAGGGAGGAGCTCCGCCCAGTAAGCTTTTCAGCTCCTCGGAGAACACTGTGAGTGCACTCTCTTTTACACATACACACACACAAAACACACACAGAGAGAGAGAGAGAGAGAGAGAGAGAGAGAGAAGCAGGGAAGTGCAATTGCCTCTCTCTGTCTCTGTCTCTCTCTGCAAAGGCAGAGGAGGCTGGGAGCCACACGGGAAGGCTCAAAGAGCCGCATGCGGCTCCGGAGCCACAGGTTGCCGACCTGTGGACTAAGGTAAAGGAGTCCCTGCAGATTTTACTTGGCTAGCCGTAGCCAAATTTAGGGGGCGGTGCTCATCTCCATTTCAAGGCCATTGAGTTAGCACTGTCTGGAGATATTTCCATGGTCATGTGGCCAGCATGATGTCACAGAGCACTGTTACCTTCCCACTGAAGTACCTATTTATCTACTCACATTTCATGCTTTCGAACTGCTAGGTTGGCAGGAGCTGGAGAGAGGAGAGGAGCTCATCCTGTCACGTGGCGCTCGGGTCTCAAACCCGGGCTGCCAGCTTTCCAGCTGACAAACCCAGCATCTTAACCGCTGAGCCATCGTGCTGCCCCATAGCAGAGTACCCACCAAATATTTAAAACACTTCATAGAAAAACTTCATAAATGTGCTGCTGGTGGTCTATGTTAATAAGCAACAACTTGATTTGAAGTCTAAAGTTGAGAGGCAAAAACACGTGCAGCTCAAATTAATTCCTGTACACTATATTAATGAACTAATGCAATTTTTTGTCCCTCTTTAGTAATTTGGCTTTTTTACTCTTTTTCTTTCTCTGTTCTTGTTGCATTTGTATATACATCATCTGACTGGTCAGATAAAGTAAATAAACTATACTACCAATACAGCAAGGCAACATATCCAAAACCTAGGTTTCTGTGATACCTCCTAATTTGATATAGCTAATTCAAATCTTTATATTTCACAATGTTTGCAAACAGTGATGATCATTTGTTAACATGGAAAACAATTTGGCATTGCTGGAAAATTGGTCAAAAAATGTGGAAACTGCAGTTCAGTGTTTCTAAATGAAAGATCATGCACTTGGGGGAAAAAGAATCCTCTGGCAGGGTACATTATTGGAGAGGGGGGTTAGTGTTAGAACAACAGAAGAAAAGGAATTAGCTGTGCTCATAGCAGATAACTGCAAAATGAGTAAACAGTGTGGCCAGGCAGCTGTGAAGGCAAACAAAATTCTAGGATGTATCACCAGCAGGAAAAAAGGAGTCCTAATCCTGTTATATAGGGCTTTAGCCAGAGCCCATTTGGAATTCTGTGTCCAGTTCTGGAGACTTCACATGATACCAATGAAGGAGAGAATATTTGTAGCTCAGAGTTGAAATGGGCACCAAGGACCCCTCACTTCACTTGATACTGATAAGATTGAGTGAGTGCAGAGATGGGAAAGGGGGGGACATGACTGAAACGTTTAAATATGTTAAGGTTGTGAATAAGGTTTTAGAAGGCAGTATTTTCAATATTAAGCAAAAATCTAGAACACGGGGGCATAACCTCAATGACAGGAGGGAAGTTCAAAAGTAGTGTTAGAGAGAAAGAGTAGTGGAAGCTTGGAACCAAGTAGTGGGTCAATCATCAGTAACTAAGTTTAAACATGCTTGGGATAAACACATGTCCATCATCCGACAAAAATTAAAAAAATAAAAATTACAGTAATTAAAAAGAAAAAAACTCAGGGCAGACTCGGTGGACCAATAGGTCTTTTTCTGCCATCAGTTTTCTGTGTTTCAAAATACAATTGATGGATATTACACACACACACACACTTAAATACCTTTGAGAATTTAATTTAAAGGTCATGTTGGCTGTGTTTGTGGTTGCTACCCATCAGTTAAACACTTAGTTGTTCGTACCTCCTATAGTTCCATGTTAGCTTTGAAGTTTGAATCTTTGAAAACAAGTACAGAATACCTTCCATTCAATTTAAAATGAGATGTAATTCTATAGAAATGAAATATATGAAGAAGACAGAGAGTACTATAATAGAGACCTGACAGTAGTATTTAAAGATAAGGAATTTAGTGTTGCCTGGTGGTATGTGTGGATGAGGTATGTGTTGCCTGGATCAGAACTGAAAAATGTTTTGAGCTAGATTGTAATAGATGTATATTTCTGCATTGACCGAAAAGAGAAAGATATAATGAGTTTTGGTTACTGAAATTTCTTTCTTTACCAGCCTACTTTCCTTGTGGAACTGTCCAGAGTGCTGGCAAACCCAGGAAACAGCCAAGTTGCAAGAGTTGCAGCTGGTTTGCAGATCAAAAACTCTCTGACATCTAAAGATCCTGATGTAAAGACCCAACACCAACAGAGGTGGCTTGCAATTGATGCCAATGCTCGCAGAGAAGTCAAAAATTATGTATGTTAAAACTTAGCATTTCTAGTTCTACTTCCTAGTCCTGCTTATTTATCAGTATGGATGTTTTTCAGTAGTAAATGCATCTATTGGATATCTTTATTTGAATACTTTTTCTTCAATTTACTATTCTCTTCCTGTTTGTTCCCAAGCTGAGAAAAGTATCTCTTACAACCTCTAAAGGATGGGAGGTGTGCCTTATTTTAGGAGTGATACAGTTCAATATTATGTTTTTGTTCAACCTCAACCTTGTGTACAGGAAGACACAACAGTCCATTGCTTAGTGCTAACAGTATTGCAACTTTGTGAACTTGCCTACTGATATGATGATCTTCTTATCTTCACAGGTTTTGCAAACCTTGGGTACAGAAACCTACAGGCCCAGCTCAGCATCACAGTGTGTTGCTGGCATTGCCTGTGCAGAGATCCCCATGAATCAGTGGCCTGAACTTATTCCTCAGCTAGTAGCCAATGTTACAAATCAACACAGCACAGAGCATATGAAAGAATCAACATTGGAAGCCATTGGCTATATTTGTCAGGATATTGTAAGTGTTGCCTTCAACATACTGTTCAAATGATGCTGCTCTTTCCTCTTGTGCTTGTTATCCTCCTGCTCTCCATGGCCTAGTTTGAATCAAACACTCTACAATGGGCTCAATCCCCAGTTTTGTTAATGGAGTCAGGGAGCAGTGCACAATTGTAATGTTCCTAAACATGTTTAATTTTTTTCTCACAAGATTGTAGCTGATTACAAATTGAGTATTGGAGGCTTGATCTGTCAAGCCAACTGGAGTCCTAGCATTTGTTCTCCTGGAGTATAACTATGCATAAGTACTGTTGTTTGAGGGAACAAAGCAAATTAAGTCTTGCAGCTTCAGTCAGGAAGCATGTACAGAACAAGAAAAATAAGCCACCAGTTTTATGCCCAGTTTTTCTATCATTCATTCTACTCTGTGATAAATGCAAATTAATTTCATCAGGAATTGTACATCTACCCTTGGAAGAGATTCAAAGATTCTGAAGTATATAGTACTTTGGTAGGTTCCATCTAGCCCACCTATCTCTGTGTTGGAGGCTGGAACAGAGGACTGAATTCAAGTTAGTCCTTGAATTCATCTTTCTGTGCCCAAATAACATGCAAATACCCAGAAAGTAAAATACTCAGTGACTGACATGAGGTGTGGTGATAAACCACCTCTGTTCTACTTGGGAATGCTTGGGTTTCTCAGTTTAGACAACATAGTAGGGTTCTCTTTTGACCTGGTTGTGCATTTCATGGGAATTCAGGCATAGTTTACAGTTTTCTTTTTCAGGATCCAGAACAGCTTCAGGATAAATCCAATGAGATTTTGACTGCCATTATCCAGGGCATGAGGAAAGAAGAGCCAAGTAATAATGTGAAATTAGCGGCTACTAATGCACTCTTGAACTCTTTGGAATTTACCAAAGCAAACTTTGACAAAGAGGTAAGTGGTCACATTTGTGGTATGAGGAAATAAATAGGTTGAAAAGGAAACCAATGGAATAATAATCCATTGTCTGTGATGAGAAGCCATGTACCACACTGAGTTCTGATGGACTCCCATTTTGGTTGAGACTTGGATTTGTATGTGTTTAGAACTTGCTTTGAAAAACTTACTCCTTTTGTATTTATTCAAGTCAGAATAATAAACATGTCTTAATTTTCAGTGACTCAGCTGTGACTACATACAGGATTCTGATAGCATAAGTTATCTTGTATGCCCCTGTTTGGAGATCAGTTTAATATATAGGGAATTAAACATTAGGGTATATAGTGTCAGCAATTTGCTTCCTAGGTAATGTTTTTTCTTATACCAAGTTTGTACTTTTGAGTCTTAGAATGTGATATTGCCAGTAGATCATTTCCTGCCATGGAATATGCATAACCTATTCAATTGGCTTTGTAGCATTTTTCTGATCTATTTCAAGCTACAGCCAATTGTATTGTCTTTATGAATAAAATCAATATTTGCACAAGTGTCCAATGATCAGTTCATGATAGTGAATCAGTATGTGGCAGGTATCCTAGAATCAATATGGGCATTGTGGGAATATCTAGAGAATAATTTGATGAGGATCCAGCTTCAGTGTTTTCTCTGAAGTGCTGATAATACACTAGATCTTGTTTTTTTCTCTAATTGGAAGTAATATTAATAGATTAATTAGATTAATTGCTACTTACAAAAGAAAGTATTCAAAGGTAAAATGAGTATAACAAACAAGACCCAAACATTTTGCATATAAAAAATAAAATTTTCCCAGTCATGGGAGACTGGGTCATTCATAAAACTTCTCTTGAGATTTAAGTAGTACAGTCAATTTCTAATTTATAAATTAGAAGTCTTGCTTTTAAGCATTCATTTCTAAATTCTATCTGCTTATCTTCAAAAAGATACCAAAATGTAAGCCCTACTATAGGTCTCATATATTGATTGTGCTAAAATCTAATGAAACACTGGTGATCTTTGTAGAGTCTGTACAATTCACCTCTAGGCAAGGTGGGTGGCACATTAATAGCGGATACCTTCTTTGGCAATAAGGGTTTAAGTTACTGTGCTGTAAAACCATGTACCACACTGCTGTGCTGAGGCATAGGCATGGTTACTGAAGTGAGGAGGGTGCGGGGAAGTTGGGACAGGTAGATCAACAGTGTGGAGGAAGAGGGAAGAGAAAGATCAGTGCTCATCAGCCTTACCCTACTCACCCCATAAATACGCTCTGGAATTTCTTCAGATTTTGTTCTCTCAAAATTCAGAACAACTGAAATATTTGCTTTTGGTTTGAAACAAACCATAAGTTTGTGCACCTTCCTGTTCAATGGAATGTTCCATTTTCTGCTATAGGGAACAAAACTTGATAACTGTTAAGTTTTTTGCTCCTTTGTTTTTCATCATAGGATGAAACGACAGTTAAGCACTGTGCTTGTGTGAACAAAACAGAAGCAATGGCTTTATTTCAAGGTTGCCATCAACAGCATAATTTCAAAAATACTTCTTTGACTATTGGTTAGAGGCTTTTTTTCTAATACATGTACAGTAATTGCACAGTGAATACTTTTCATTTGACATTTAACAGTTCAGTAGCATAGCAACACATCTTCAATGCATTAGGCAAACTGCTTACAAAGTTTTAATCTGAATTAGTTCTTTGCATCTTTTGTCCTACTGATGACTAGTGGCATTAGGAATAGGGATAACAACCAAAAGTCTCCTGTTTGTTTCTTTAGTTCTGCTTCCCTCTGATTTTTTTTTCTTTCATCAAAATGGTAAAGATGCAGGGATTCTAAGTATATGTAATTTCTGCATTAAGTCCTTGCTTAATGACACCTCCCTTAGTGACCATTTGAAGGTATGACAGACTTCCCAAAAGCTACTTACGACCCAGTTCCAGAGTTCCAACTGCTGCGCACACACCTGTGGTCACACAACCACATTTCAGGTGCATGGCAACTGGCTCACCTTTACAGCCAGTTGCAGTATTCCATGGTCACATGACCATAATTTATGGTGTTTTTTTGCCGGTTTCTGGCAAAAACCGCACATAGGAATACATGGAGTCACTTAACCAGTCATGTGGGTACCTCAACTTATGTCAGTCATGACTTATGTCAGGTATTCTGGGCTCTGTTAAGGTCGCAAGTTGAGGACTACCTATAAACCTGACTTGGCCTTTTGGTCCTTAAGCATCTGTCTGTAGATACTCTCAATGAGCTTGGTTCTACTCACACATGCATGCACTATTAAATGCAGACCCCAGTGAATGAACTGGGTGATTCCAAGAAGAGTTAATTCCAACTTTTATCTTGATGGAGTTGCATCTCCCAACATATAGGCTGCAGAAAAACTTTTTAGTAACTAAAATAGGTTTTGTACATGAAAGGGCTAATGTTATAGATTGGGGAATAAATAAAATATGGTAAACAGAACAATGCATAGCAAATTTTTGGTGAAAAAGTACAGTTCTGAGGGGGGGGGGAACCTTAGAATTTTGTGAATATTTGTGTGTTTTCATCACTGGCTGTTAACCAGAGCTTTATAATTTATACCAGAGCTTTATAATTTATAAAGGATTCTGAATGAACAAATAAAACTCAAGTGCAATGTGTGTTTAATTTATTCCATAAAGAAATTAATCCAATCTGAGATTTGCCTCCCTGTCTAATTTATTAGTTAAAGGGATAAATAGGGCCAGATTTTGAACATTTGGGGCAGCTCTACATCATATTTTTCTCAAAAACATTTGACTTTTTTCATCACTGAAACTTTTAGCACACAGATCCTACTGGCACATGCCTTGCTCAGAAGAATGTCTGATGGCTTCAGTAAAGACATCATTTAATCTGTTTAATCTGGAAAATGTTGTATGCTTTCTGAAACTCTGGGGCTTCAGAAACCTTCATCTTGAAATTAATTAGAATAATACTGAATCTTCCCAAAAGCCATCCAGTCAGAATTGCCCATGAGCAGCAAGTCACAAAGAAGCCCAAAACAACCCTTGGGATCTGCAGACCTCTTAGCTTGACTAAAGCTGGTGTTGATAGCTCTAACAATTTTTTAATTAAAAATTTTATACCACCCATCTCCCCTATAAGGTGACTCTGGGCAGATGGGTAAGAACAGAATTCATGGAAATCTAGCAAGGTGGAAGCCACTGTTTACCAAGAAGATTATTGAAGCCTATCTCAAATTTGCCAGCAAGCACTTGGAGGGATGTTCTGTAGATACATTAATCATAAAATGTGGAGCTTTTTATGTTTAAATGTTTATATATAAGCTAAAAAGTATGAATTCTACAGAAGACTATCAGACTGTCCATCAGCTAAATCTGAAGTACACATGGATGATGCAGTAAAATAGTGATCCTGAACATACAAGCAAGTCTACAAGAGAATGCATGAAGAAAAATAAATTCATTATTTTGGAATACAGGTAGTCCTTGACTTACGACCAGTCGTTTAGCAACCATTCAGAGTTACAACAGACCCCCCCAAAAGGCACTTATGACCCGGATTCAAAGTTCTGACGTTTATGGCCATTTGCAGCATCTTACAGTCATGTGACAGCAATTTACAATGTCTTTTGTTGGAAACCACCATTTCTGGTTTCAGGCAAAAAACTCCCATTGTAGGCAATCGGTTTGCTTAATGACCATGGTGATTTGCTTAATGACCAAAAATGGGTTGTCACATGATGACCCACTTAATGACTGGCATGAGATATGACCATAATTTTGGGCTCAATTACAGTCATAAAGACTATGTGTAGCTGTGTCAGAATCGCCCTAGAAATGTAGCAGAGCATAAAATGAGAAGTTTGTCCTAGAAACCTTTTAAGTGTTAATGAATTGAAGCAATTTGCCATGGAGCAATGGGTCACAGTTCCTGAACACCAATGTGAACACCAGTAACAGGAAATGTTTGGCTGCAAATGAGGGCATTACTTTTTTATACTGGTACATTATTTTTCATATAACTATTCCAATTAGAGACAGAAGGGTTTATGAGACACTTGCAAGCCTGAGTAGTTGAGGCTGACTTGTAAAAAGCACTTCTCCTTTGCCTCAAGTAGACCATTGTTTTTAACTACCAAATCCTGAGAAACTAAGTTTATGTGCTCTCATCTGTCAAGAGAGAAGGGTTTGCCTCTAGTCAGTTTCTAAAATCATCTTATGAATCTACCAAATGAACTAGAACCAGCATAAAATGGTTCTGATCCTGCAATGAGTCGTGTGCTTGTTTCTTGAACTTTATGAAGATATATTTCCCAGAGTATAATTGACATGGCTAGAAAAATGGTGATAGGGTAAACAGATTGTATGAATTACAAGGAATTTCAGCTACTGTCTTCCTATTGGATTTGGGTTTTGAGATAACAAAATTTGGTTGAGATGACTAAGTACTTATATGGAAGATGCTGCCATACTGCAGTCATGTATTCCTCCATCAAGCAACTATTTGAAGGGGACTTTTACATTGGGCTTGCTTTGTAAAATAAACCAAAGTTGTGTATTTAATATGAGTCATGGAGAAGCTCTATCTGTATAGTTGTTAGGAGTCAAAAAGAACTTGATGGCACATAATCAAAATCAAATTATTGCATACCAGAGGATTCTAGCAGGAATATTATATATTCTGTTAACCGTTATATTTTAATTTGCAGTGTACTTTATACCTTTTGGACCTAATTCTACATTTTTTTTATCCAAAAATTCCAGTCTGAAAGGCACTTTATCATGCAAGTAGTCTGTGAAGCGACACAGTGTCCTGATACTAGGGTAAGCCCAAAATTGTTTTCCAGCGATCTGGAAGTCTGGGTGTATGGAAAGTATAAGGCTGTTTCCCAAAAAAAATATGACAAAAGCTTTTAACTGATTTTTTTTACCAATATTTTCTACTGTGCTATCAATATATTCAGTACTTCATGGAAGCAAAAGCAAAATTAGATATCTGTCACAAAAGAGATTAAAATACAACATAAGAGAAAGATGGCAGGGAATGACACACGTTTCAGGTATGAAAGTGAGGAGATTCATTTTGCATCTTTAGCTTGGTTTCAATCAGAGTGACAAAAGATTAATTATATACATTAAAAAAATTACATAGAGGGCAAAGGTTTTGAGGAGGTCTTTGGTAGAATGAAAAGGATTGGCATGATCAGTGAGAGAAGCAAGAAAGATCTTGGCCATAACAGTTGCTTTTTATAGGTAATAGTGGATAGGTCTCCTGTTGCTATAATGTCAGAAATAGTATAGGAGGGTTATTTTTCTGATATTTGATGAGTTCAATGCTTTACAGTTCTATTATCTTTTAAACTTTAGAATTAGGAACAAACTGTTAAAATATTTTGTCAAAGTAATTTGAATACTAGGTTTATTTCATGTGGTAGATAAGCCATTAATGATTTCTTATTTGCCTACTGTGCTGTTGTTCCTTTGCTCTTATATTTAGGTGCGAGTAGATGCCTTACAGAACTTGGTGAAGATTATGTCCCTTTATTATCAATACATGGAAACTTATATGGGTCCTGCACTTTTTGCTGTAAGTATTGTGGGATTTGAGATTGGATAATTATGTGCTTTAAATTAGTGTATTGTCTTGGTGGAGCAGAAAACACTGGTTTAACACTGCTTTTGTTTTTCTAAAGATCACAATTGAAGCCATGAAAAGTGATATTGATGAAGTGGCTCTGCAAGGTATAGAGTTCTGGTCAAGTGTCTGTGATGAAGAAATGGACCTGGCTATAGAAGCTTCAGAAGTGAGTTAAAGAGTTGCCAATACTACATTTTCTGAATCCACTAATTATGGTAGTTCAGGCTTACAGCAGTCTTTACTCTATGACACAGGTGTCAAACTCACGGCCTCACGTGACGTGTTGTGACACATCACACTTTTTTTGCATTGCCAGAGCTGGGGTGGGTGTGGCCTCTGCATGATGCAACCAGTCCATGGGCCGGCAGTTTGACACCCCTGCTCTATGATGAGACATGCACCACCACACTGACTAAAGTGATGCATAAATCTATAACTCAAGGTTACTATGAGCATTTTTTGCACTGTACATTTGAAGGATTCTAGGTAGATTATCACATATATAAGTATTGTAATAGTACCCTATTCTGATGCATTTAACTTTTGTTTCTCCTAATGTGCTCAACTGCAACTTTCATGTTTTTTGACAAACATGCCTTGCAGCAGACCACATACTAGCTGCTCTCTTTCTACCAGCATTTGCAGATCTTAAAAATTCTCAATCCATTTCCTAGATAGACTACTTTTAAAATCTGTACTCCATGTAGGGTTCAGTAAACATCATTTAAGTTTGAAGCTGGCAGAATAGCATGCTCATATTCTCCTCCCCAACCACACACGTTTTTTATTATTGTAGGTATTCCTTTTGCATGTGTCCATAAATACATTGAACAACTAAGGGACATGACACATTCTCGTCTTACTCCCTAACTTTGAGCTATTCACTAAGCATTCTATATATTCTAATGTATGCTTTATTTCAATCATGTAGCTTGTTTACTGCATTTAACAACTGACTTTCAATTCCATTTTCATGCAAAATATTCATGATTCAAGCCTGTTTACTTTATCATACATATTTCCATTCTTCAGCATATTGCTATAACTCCTAAATAAATCTGTAACATATCACTATCATTCCCAAACATAACATGG
The DNA here is from genome assembly GCA_039797435.1 of Crotalus adamanteus. NCBI lineage: Eukaryota > Metazoa > Chordata > Lepidosauria > Squamata > Viperidae > Crotalus > Crotalus adamanteus. Next base: position 61,937,120 of record CM077935.1, on the reverse strand, counting down.
AGGCTGAAGGAGCCTGGATGGGGCACAATGGGCTCCAATTCAATCCAAGCAGGACAGAGTGGCTTTGGGTATTTAGTCTGCCTGGGAACAAGGATCTTCTATCTTTGGTACTGGATAGGGAAACACTACCCATCTGAGGGTCCTTTTGGACTTGTGGCTCCTGCTTGAAGAGCAGGTGGCAGCTGTGGCTAGGAGGGCCTTTAGCTTATATAGCAGTTAAGGGACATGCCTGAAGTATTAGAGAGGTACTATCAACTGAAGTGGAACATACACTGTACTGTGTTTTAAATGCTTGTCTGATACATCGACCACATTCCCATTTTATGCTTAGCCACACTGTGATTTTATGTAGCAAATCATGTGAACTCCAATCACAGATCAGACTTCAATCTGTATAATCATTGTTTGATTCTGGTTAATCCAGTATGCCTGGAATTTGCTGGTTTTTAATAGTCAGCACACTCTACCAGAAGGGTTCTTAGTACAGGTAATGCTCAAGTTACAAATGTAATGGAGCCTGCTGGGTAAGATGCGCTGGGCTGGAGAAGTTTATGCTCCGAGCAAAGTTCAACTTTTGAGCATGCAAGCATGCTTTTCCACCCCTTCCTTCTGGATTGGCGTTTGAGGACTTAAAAGGGACATCTCAAGCACGGGAAAATCAGGGAAGTCCAGGCAGTTCAAATGAACATAAAGGTTTATTGCAAGCTTATGCTCTCTACAAGAATCTGAACTACTAATGGTCAAAGCAAATAGGCAGTAGATGAACCACGGGGAGTCGGAAGCAATGGGTCAAGTGAGGCCGTACAGGCATGATCCTGTCCAAAGGCTCAAGCCGCCCTCAGATTCCATGTTGTTACCAAGACTTCAGCTCTGCCGTGCAGCAAAGCCCCCAGGATATCTCCCAGTTCCCTCTGGAACCTATTAGGATCCATCTGTCAACAGGGCAGACCAACCGAATGGGTCTGGCCTCCCTGTGGAGGGGTGTGGCATAAGAGCGTCTCAGGGACACCAGGGTGTAATCTGACCATGACAAGGGGGATAATCTCACATCCCCCAAAAGATCACATTGCCATTGACCTGACAAAAAGATTATGTCTGGTGTGTGACCACTGTCCCAAGTCGGGCCTGTGATGATCTAGTATAGGCCCATGGCTGTCATGGTGGTCATGAACTCCTGGGCTGCTCTCGAGGCTGAACCCAGGGATGGCAGGTTGAAGTCCCCCGGAACCATAAGTCTGGGAAACTCCACCGCCAGTCCTGATGTTGCAGGGAGGTTGCAACACAGCAGGGAGGCTGGTATACTAGCAACAATCCCAACTGATCCTATGAGCCCAGCTTCAGAAACATGCTCTCGCAACCAGAAACTTAAGGACCAAGGCCCCTGAAGGCCAAAAGAGACTCTCTGATGACTACTGCCACCCCACCTACCCTCCGCTGGTGTCTTGGCTGGTACCAAACCCTAAACCTGGCTGGACACATCTCCGAGAGGGCTCCCCTCTTCTGGAGTCAGCCAGGTCTCAGTGTTGTATGCTAGGTTGGCTGGCTCCTCCTCAATGAGATCTTGAATTGGGGGAACCTTGTTGTTAACTGACCTGGCATTCATCAGCAGCAGCCAAACCTCAGGGCCTCTGAGGTTATGCTATCCAGGAACTGGTAGTGACCTCAGGGAGCCAGAATGTACCACTGATACTACGCATTGGGGGCGTCTTCCCCTGTAATGGCCTGCCCCCTGGCTCCCGTAGGATCCCATGCCTGTCACTACCCTGATGCATTGTCCTGCCCTACATCCCCCAAAGTGGTCATTCTCCCTCCCTCCAAACCTCTTCCTTGAAGAGTCCAGGGGTTCTGCCATCCCCCCCCCCCGTCACTCTCATCCATACTCTCATAAATCATGGGGGGATTGATGAGGGAGGAAGCCTCCATGGCACTATAGCTTAGGCTGTCAGCGCCAAGAGCTTCCCCCCCTCCAGTCCCTCCCCAACAAACACTATGTTCTGCCCCAACCTGGTCCCTCTCACTGGCCAGTCAGGGGGAGGCCCATTCATCCAAAACACTCCACCCAGCTCTCATTCTGGGTGGGGGGCTACAAGCAACTACACAGGCTCACTTACTCCAGGCTCTCACCCTAGGAGCAGACTTCCACATACCTTCAGCCCTCAGTCTCACTGTTTTGTGACCAAAAGTATTGTGCCCAATGTCCATTGGATGGCCACGATTCTCCCCGAGTCTTTCCAATACCCCTCACAAGGGCTCCTGGGTGATGGATACGGCTTCTTCAGGCTCTGCCGTAGAACATCTCTTGGTGACTCCAGGGCCAGCTGCCGTCCTAGTATTGATGTCTGTCGCCTCAGTCCCACATCCAACTCTGCCCTCGCAACTTGCCTCCCACCACCACCATCCTGGTGGTCCGGCCAGGGCTCCAACCCTCATGAAGGTGTCACAGTCCGAGCCACCAAGCAGCTGGTCTTCTGTGCTGGCCCATTGGGCCGGGTGCAGTGGCCACAGCCCCTGACCAACCTCCACCACGCTGAGCGGTTAGGTTCCAAACTGCTGCCGTTTGCTCTGCCGGAAGGATACATATGGGGGTTCAGGGATGGCTCCAAAGAGCTGCTGCTTCCAAATTACCACCAAACCGCTGGGCCTGAATGCCACCAAACAGCTGGGCCAGGTGCCAAGGCTGCTGTTCTTAACCGGCTCTTACCACGACCTGGCAGCTACACTCAAATCTGTTTCCCCAGCAAGTGTGGCTTGGATAGAAGTTTGCAGAGCCCTGGCCGTGAGCCCACAGGGCATCTCCCGATATCTCTAGGGCAGTCACTGCTCCAGCCTTGGGTCCAGCTCTGTCCCTGTTGCCTCACTCTTGCCACCACCGCCATCAGTGTCATCACCACAAATGAGTCAGCAAACAGCTGATTCTTTGAGCCACTGATCAGCTGAGCCGAATGCAGCAGCTGGCAGCATCAGTTCCTAGTCAAAATTCAGTGCTGAGCAGCTGCATTTTAAGTTGCTGCCACTTCTTGCCTGGCTACTTGTCCAGCTGGTGAGGTTCAGGGGCTTCCAGGGCAGTTAAGGGGGGAAGAGCCCCCCCCCTTATATTGTTCAGGGGGGACTATCAGGAGCTCCACAAACACCATCTTCTCCTGTATGCAATACTGTCATAACTAACCAAGTTTATGTAATAGTTTTCTATGTTATCCATTACCTGTTCATGTGTTTGCACATACATTCAAATATATATTAACAAACAGCCTTGCAGTATAATGTCGTTCACATGAGAGTTTCAAAGGAAATCTAACCACAAATACTTCTTTCAGTTCAGATAGGTAAGAAGCACAAATGCATGTTTAGCTGGAAATTAACACATTTGTATTATTTCTTGCCTAGGCAGCAGAACAAGGACGGCCTCCAGAGCATACCAGTAAATTCTATGCCAAGGGTGCTCTCCAATATCTAGTCCCAATTCTGACACAAACATTGACAAAACAGGTAGGTAATGTATATGTCTGTACCATTCTCCAACATACAGGTAGTCCTTGGGATCAGCAACTGTTGCTAAGCGATATAGCCATTAAGTGAGACACCATGTACAACAGACTTATGATTTCACTTCTGCCCTGGTTGTTAAACAAGACATCATGTGACTGCGACTTAAGATTTCACTGCTGGCTTCTCCATTGACTCTGGTTGTTGGAAGCTGGCTGTGAAGCACGCAAATAGTGATCACATCACTGCAAGGTACTGCAGTGGTTGTAAACACCAGGTGCAGAATGCCTGAATCTCAATCACGTGACAGCAGAAAAGCTACAACAGTTGTAGGAGATTGACTTAGTTGTAAAGTTATTTTCTCAGTGTTGTCGTAACTTTGGTAACTAAACAGGGCAGTCATTAAGCGAGGACTATCTGTAGTTTCAGGGTCAGTTTTCACCAGGCTGGTAACCTCCAGCTATATTAAAATTCATCTCCTAGCATATTTTATTTTTTGGTCTGGTCTTCCAGCCAGATAATTGAAATCCAATTAACTTGAAGGCATCAGGTTGGAGAGGACTGGCATTATTGTGAAAAAGTTGAGAACAAACTTAAAATGTCCTGGTCTGCAGAAAGAAATGTGTGTTCTATTTTCAGGTTTTTTTTAGTTTAACCTATAACTTTTTTATACACAAAGATTCTGAAATATCTATTGTAATAGTGTGACTCAGAGATTGCATTCACTCCTAAATTGGCAATGCATAATTTTTCTTACTCATGGCCATATAGTATTCCAAAATGATTTCATGCTGTCTATTGTCTATTATGAGATTATAGTGTTCCCACCTGCAACCTAATCAGATTTATTATAAAATCAGATTTTAGCCATTTCAAATATAATAAATCTTGAATACTGTTTCTTCCCATTTTTCTCTACTTAGGATGAGAGTGATGATGATGATGACTGGAACCCCTGTAAAGCAGCTGGGGTCTGCCTGATGCTTCTGGCAACCTGTTGTGAAGATGACATTGTCCCACATGTTTTGCCCTTCATTAAAGAACACATTAAAAATCCTGACTGGCGATATCGAGATGCTGCTGTCATGGCATTCGGGTGCATTTTAGAAGGCCCAGAACCTAGCCAGCTAAAACCCCTTGTCATTCAGGTGAGAGAGGCTTGTGCTATCAATGTGCCTATATTTCTTCTGAAATGAAGGCTTACAAGCTGTAGATAACTGGTTTGTAAATATATTAATTATATGTCTCTTTTTTACTAAAATATTCCATAATCTGAAAATAACAAGGACCTGAGGAAAATAGCAGAAATTTACTTGCCATTATGTTGAATTACAGCTAAGACCAAAATGACTTTAATCTTAAATGTACTATGCATTTTATTTTTTGCCATTATTTTGATCAAATAACTATACACCACAATCACAATACTGTTTGTGCAACCATTGTTTTGTACAAAAGGTCTGAAAGCATTACAGCTTAATATAGTGCCCTTGCACTATAAAAGCACACAAACTTCTGAGAAAGGCTACACTTCCACTTTCCTCCCAGAAAAGGACAACTACTATAATTAACTTCTGCTTTAATTGCTCGTGATCGGAGAAGTGATTGGGTTCCTCTGCCTTCCTCTATGGTTTTGAGGAGTAAGAGTTATGAGAAGACAGTCTCTCCCATATCTGACAAAGCACCATATTTAAAGAACATCTGGAAAAGAAACATTTGCAAATCACATCAGATTCTGATACCAGTTCATAAAAATAAAATACAGAACAACTTAGTTACAGTAATTCTTACATATTCTACTGTGCTAGAAGATTAAAATCTGTATCAGCTCTTGTTCCATCCTTAGTAGTCCCGATGGAAGAACATCTTTACCAGGAGAAAAGAGCAAAACATTCAGAACCAATACAAAATGTTTATGCAACATACATGCACTGCATTTTTCTTGCAATTTTGTGATACAGTACAGTAATTCAAGACAGTCTATATGGTTACCCGTCCCAGGGATTCTATGCTTTAAAGTGAGAGCTACCAGTTCATTTTGTCCCTAATTCAAGGGATTAGTGATTGCCTTTAAAGCAGAGTTCCCCAACCTTTCTGGCTTTGTGGACCAGCATAGGGGGAGGGGAGGTGGTTCCGAGTGAGTGGCCGGCAAGTGCGTGTGCGCAGCTCCATTTGCGCGAGCAGCGTGCACACATGCCTGCTGCTCACACAAATGGAGCACATGCACATGCTCACCCACAGTTTCTGTGGCCCAGTTGCAAATAGCTCTCAGCCCACTAGTGGCCTGCAGCCCAGAGCCAGGTGGAAGTTGCTAAAACACAGAAACAGCATTAGAAAGTCCCTCCCCTCCACAGCCCTGAAATTGAGGGCCAAAGGTGGATGAGGCCCATCATAAGCAGCTGCACTGCCTCCCCCTTCCCTTCCCCCCCCTCCCCCAGTGATCCAGAGAGGCTGGTTAACTCCGTCGACTGGTTCCTCAGGTGGTGCGGGGCAGGGGTCTGGGAGCTTGGCCAGTCATGGTTTCTCAGGGAAGCATAGGCGAAAGTGGTATACTAAATCGGGCATGAACATAGCATGCATTCTCCCAGGTCCTGTTGGAAACAGGGTAGCCTGAATGCCTTTTCTTTTGCATCTAGAGTCCAGGATTTCTTCCACCTCGTATTCTGTTTCTCCTTCTATGACGATCGGTGGTGTTGGTGGGTGCTGGGATATTAGTGCACTTGGGGCATCTTTTAAACAGCAAGGATCAGAGACTTCTGGTTTTGCGTCGCGGCAAGACGGACGCAGGAAGGCAGGGCTCTGCCTTCCAGGCCCGATTTCGCCCTGCTGGGGGCCCTAAAAAGGGCCTAAAGTCGCCCCGAAGAGGTGATGAAGAAGGAGGGGTGCCTTGTCAATCAGGGAAAGATGGCGGTCTTTCTGTTCGATCCAAGAAAAGCCCTCCAAACCGGCAGGGGAAAGACTGGCTACATTCCTGTGGCCAGCCATTAGCTGCTGACAACAGAAGAAGGAAAGCACCAATTAGCAGATCATAAACAGCATGTTTGGAACTGGGTGAGAATATTGATCCTTTCTTTACTATTTTACAACTGAATTTCCTGGGAAAGGCTCCCAAGAAACTAAAAACCTCCAAATGTGAATGGAAGCAGAGTTTTAATTTCTATGGGGGACAGAAATACACAATATTGAAGTGGAAGTAACATAAAGCCACAGTTTTGATAAATTTGAGAACTGAGATAATTGTTAAGATTTTCTCTTTGGGAAAAAAAACATTGAAGTGAAACATAAGAAATCAATCCTTTGTCTTAAGAGTGTAAAATGGATTTTGAATGACATCTAGTGGTGGATCTGAGTACAGCAGCATAACTAGCTTCCTGGCTGCTTGGTGACTCCTAGCTTAAGGGAAAACAGCTGGCAATAAAGGAAAATATTTTGGCATACTTATTACCCTGATCTTTTTGGACTATAAACACCTAGTGACCTTGGACTTTTAATCTCAAGAGCTAGTGAGAGAGAAAGAAATAATTGACCTTTGATTACATCTGTCTGGGAGAGACTTTTGAGCTGTTTTCAGGGAGGTTGAACATTTTGAACACTTTGAACATTGTGGATTACAACCTTGCCTGACCGACAATTTTTGGATGCCTGAGACAAAGGATCACTATAAAATATTGCTTTGAGGGCTGGACCTGTATTCTAGAACCTATTGGATTATAAAGGCTACTTATAGACCAGAAAACTACAGGAAACTTTGTTCTACTCTTACTGAGACTGGTGATACTAGAGGATCTCCAGGAATGATGCCTCAAGAAAAAACAAGACACCTTTCAGAAGGAGATATACTCTACGCTACAGCTAATTTGTTAGAGTACTACAGCTTTCCAGCGCAAAAATAAGCCCCCAAAATAAGCACACATTCAAAATGAGCAGGAGGCATAGTTTAGAAAAACTTTATCTATAATATATATATAAACATGATAGTTTCATTCAGCTCTGGGGAACATCAACAACTCTTAACTTGGAGAGCAGAAAAAAACAGAAGACTAAGACACGCCCAGACCTAGGCTGGATCACATGCCTCACACAGCCAATACTGTGTCTTAATTAAAAACAGTTTTCATTGGCTGGTTTGTTGCTATGGCTATTCCAGTTCATAAAATTTCTTACACAGTGACATAATTCACCAAACAATTGTTGCATACAAAGAGGACATAAAAAGAAACCATAATGAGACTATAAATAATTTAGATAATATAAATGAGCAAATCTCCAAATTAAATCTACAACTAGAAAGTTCCCAGACAACAACTACAAAGTATGAACAAATAAATTAGAAGATGAAGCAGAGGAAATAGACCTAGAGATGGAAGAGATAAAAGAAGGGAAATATAAATTACCATATACAATTAAAACACTGCAAGACTCACCCATAACAATGAAAATGCAAAAGACCCTTTATCACTTAAGTCTGCAAAATACACCTGATGACAAGGAAGAAGATTTTAAGAAACGAAACATAGAGCTGTCAGGGGAAATGTTACAACTTGGGAGACAAAAAATGAAAAGAGAAATTGAGGGAGAAGGAAAGTGGGAGTTGCTTAAGGAATATAAAAGGGCAGAATCCCCTCCCCCCCCCAAAAAATACCCTACCTAAATTGTCTTCCTCATGCCAAGCAACTTTCACAAAAATAGAAAATTCCTGGGCGATTTAATCGCCTTGGCTCGGCAAAGAAAGAAAGCGAGAGTTAGATTTAAAAAATAGAAGATTTGACCTATTAGAGGGGGCATTTTATGTTTAAATACTTGTTTCAATATGATTAAAAGAACGGATGACCCTTAGATATAATTAGACTTGTATAATGAAAGATATGATTTAGAATTAAAATAGCATTTTTTTCTTTTTTTGATATGGGAAATATGAAAATAAGAGGATTGGTATGAATAAAATTTTTAGCTATATAAATGTAATTAATATTGAGAAAATTATAACTGACAAAGATACTTCAAATATTGATGGGAAATCAAACTTTAAAAAGAGCACGAAAACCAGGATATTGATTTATGAACTGATATTGTTATTTTGATAATATTAGTAAGATATGATGAAGATGTTTATATCTAAATTTGGATACATCAATAGTACCAAGAATTGTAATTGTGTAATGAGGGGAAAATGGAAAAAAATATGGGGAAGAAAGGAGGATCAGGGAAAAAATACTGGATTGTACAGTACTGAATAGATTTATATTGAAGTTAATCTTAAATATGTGAACCCAGACAACATGTTGTTTACTAAGCACTAAAGATTGTAATTCTTAAAAATTAATAAAACATTTAAAAAAATAAATAGCAAGGATCAATGAAAGACTGGGTATACTTTCATAGAGGGAAGCAATTGGAGATGGAATGTGACAGGATTGATTTGACGGAGAACCTTGAATGGCACAAACTTAATGTCTAGCTTCTTGGAAGGTCTTGAGGATGCTAAGAACTTGGTAGAGAGCCAGACCTTGTCCCCTATTGCTATTGGCAGTTGCTCCCGTCTCTGAGCATCCACAGTCTTGTAAGACTGCTTTGCTTGGTCAAGCTGCTGCTTCAATAGGGCTTGGGCAGCGAGTTGCTCCTGCAAGAAGTCAACAGCTCCTGGGACTGGTGAGTCTAGTGCGGGGTGATCTGGCAATACTTTGGGGGGGGATGCCATACATAGCTTGAAAGGGTGTCATTGAAATCAATGTGTGGAGAGACTTGTTATAAGAAAATTCTACAAGAGGGACCACTAATTTGCCCTTGTGCTTCAGTGCACCTCCCTCCACCGCTAACGGGGATACGGTACCTGCTGGGGCTTCCTTAAAGGTCACCCATTTGGATCCAGGAGAAGTGGTCTAGAAGTTGCTATGCCTTGATTCTAGTAAGTCCTGGTGCAGTTGAGTTGCTTCTAACCTTCCAGAGGGTGATGTCTGTGGTGCCGGCTGGAAACAAGGCTGCAAAATTGTTGCCTTGAGTGGGGTGTGATGCACTTGAGAATACTCTGGTTTGTGTGACAAGGCATCTGGCAGTAAATTGTTTGAGCCAGATACATACTAAATGTAGAAATTAAAGTGTGAGATGAATAGACTCCATCAAATTTGTCTGGGAGAAAGCAACTTAGTCTGTTGCAATACATGTAGGTTCTTATGGTCTGTGGAACGCAGATTTCACTGCCAGGAGTTCCTTGTTGAAAACATCATAGTTTTGTTCTGGGGTGGTTAAAGCTCTTGAGAAAAAGGCACAGGGCTACAAACTGTTTCCCTCCTTGCAGTCTTGGAGAAGAACAGCTCCAATGGTGACATCTGAGGCATCCACGTGAACCACAAACCTCTTTGATGGATCAAAATGCTGAAGGAGGGGTTGCTGGGCAAAAAGTTGCTTTAACTCTTCAAATACTGTCTGGTGTGTAGCAGTCCAAGCAAACCTAACCCCTTTGTGAGTTGGGTAAGAGTATTAACCTTGCGAGCAAAGCCAGAGATACATTTTCTGCAGAAGTTAGTGAAGCCCCAGAAGCGTTGGATATCTTTGGCAGTGTGTGGGGCTTGCCATTCTAGTACAGCTCTGACTTTCTGGGGGTTCATCTGTATACTGTTTATGGAGATACAGTACCCTCAAAAGCATTAACTGTTTCAGATCAAATAGACATTTTTCTGATTTGGCAAAGAGATGGTTATCTTTGAATCTAGTGAGGACTATCTGGACATGTTCTGTGTGCTGTGATTCAGGGGACCACAGTGTATTCAAACTTGTCATACCTGGCATTTAAGTTGGTTAAGTATTCATGGCCCTCTTTGATTCTAATCAGATTGTAAGCATTGAAAAGGTCCAATCTAGAGAAAATGCATGCCTTGTGTAGTCTATCCCAAAGGTCTGAAATGAGTGGTAGTGGGTAGGGGTTTCTGACTGTCACCAAATTCAGGGCTTGGAAATTGTGGACTACGTGAAGGGGGGGTTCCCACTCACACTTGAGGCATTAGGGTCTTGCTTTGGGGGGACAAAAAAGGTTGGCACTGAATCTGGTGGTTTCGAAGGTCAAAGAAAGCCTTTTTGCAAGTCCAAATATTGCTTCAAGGTTGTTAGCTCGTTAGCTGACATTGGGTACTGCCTTTTGGCAGGTATTTTCACACTCGGGAGCAGGTCTATGGCACGGTTGCAGTCTCTGTGTGGGGGAAGAACTGCTGCTTCCTCCTCCCAAAAAACATCTTGAAAGTCTGTGTACTTGCTTGGGAGATTAGGAATCTCCCTGCTAGTCTTCATGGGTGACTGGTGGGGTGTTTTGGACAGACAATTCCAATGAGGTAGGCAATCAGGGTTGTTAAAAGAAAGTTACTGTTTCTTCCATTTAATCATGGGGTTGTGAAGTAGAATCCAATTGAATCCTAAGACTGGGAAGGTTCAGATGGTTAGTCATGAAAAGGGTTGACGTCTCTGAGTGGTTGCCCATGGTTAATTGCAGAGAGAGGGTGGAATGTGTAATAGGACCCGCTTTCAAAACTGGCCATCAATAGTTTTTACTTGAAAGGGGAACATCAAGGGAACCATTGGAATGTTCCTCTCCTCTGCTGTTGCCATGTTTATAACATTAGCTGTTGCTCCTAAATCTATCAGGGCAGGTAAGATTACTTCCCAACTGGAGGGGAGGGAGAGAACAGAGTCAATGTGTAACAATGTACCTTGATGAGGTTGTGTGCAAGCCCCTTTCAAAGCTTGGTGAACCCCTCCTGTGAGCTCTTGCAGGAGGTGCTGTCACCATTTCCCTGGTCTTGGAGTTTGCAGTCCAGGCAGTTGGTAGTGAAGGAGCTGTTGGGACATTTATCTTCCCTCTTGGGTGGTTTTGAAGGGCAGTCCTTGACCATGTTTCTGGGTTCTCCACAGTAGAAACAGAGAGATAACTCCCTGTGTCTTCCGTTCTTCCATGGCTGGGGCTTGTCTGGCTGCTGCAATTTGCATTGGTTCTATGTACTATGTCAGGAACAGTTGGGGTGCATGGGGGTGGAGATGGGACCAGGTAGCTGAAGAGGTGGTAGGTAGTGATGGCTGGAGCAAGCTCAGGTTTCCGGCAAAATGTGATTCAATTGTTATGGAGGCTATGTAGATTTCATCCAGTGTATGGGGAGCTCTGCAGGATGAGTTTGTTAGCAATCTTGTCGTTCAGACCATGTCTGAACTGTGAAATCAAGGATGGCTCATTCCAATCCAAATCAGCGGCAAGCAACTTGAATTCTTCAATGTAAGATCTCACTGTGCTGTTGCCTTGGCAAAGCTAGTGGAGGTGTTGAGCAATGGTTTCTTCTTGTAAGGGGTCACCAAAGTGTTGTCCAAAACTGGCTAGAAAGTTTTGGAAGTTATCCAGGTCTGGGTCATTGTGTTCGATGAGGGGAAGAGACCATCTGGCGATAGAAGCCGTGAGGAGGCTGAGAATGGGAGATACCCATGATCTGTTTGTCAGGAACTCCCCTGGACATGTGCAGATGAAGATATTGCACTGAGCAAGGAAGGTTCTCATCTTGGTTGAGTCTCCTGTAAAACTCTCTAATAAACAGCTAGGAGTTTTGGAGAGAAGCACACCAGCTGCTAGTATCGGAGCTGGTTCCCACAGACCTTCTCTCCCCCCCCCCCCCTGTTCACCTTGTGCCTTTTCTCCCTTACCGGGTCCCCACATGGCTTGGGCCTCCTCCCCACCACCCATCTTGCAGCACTCCAGAGTTCTTCAAAAGGTAAGTGTGCAGTGGGTGACAGGGTGGGGAAGAGGTCCAAGCCCTTCAGGGACCTGATGGGGGGGATGGAGGAAAGATAGGTGGGGGGAATGTTGCAGCATCTCTGCGGTCTGTCGTAAAGATGAACAACTGCGGGGAGCGCTGCATCAGCCGTAACTTTGGGACCAGTAGCTTTTTGGGGGGCGGGGAGTGTCTGCTGTAACTTCAACCAGTCGTTAAGCGAGGACTACCTGTACTGTAAATGCTTACATTTGACTAGCTGCATACAGGTAGTGCTTTTTAGTGACTTTTTTTAGCAACTGTTCACAATTATGACAGTGATGAAAAAGTAACTCCTCACATTTATGACCTTTGCAGGTCTGTAAAGCAAAGGAAAGCTGAAGCACAGTTGCAGTTTCAATTAGCGACTGCTTGGTTTAACAACCAAGTTGCCAGTCCTAACTGTGATTGCTAAACAAGGACTACCTTTAATATGTAATATATATGGCAGTCATACTTGCTTAAATTAAGTCAAACTTTTTTTATGAATATATACTGTTACTTTTGTGATTACTGTATGTTCTCCATAAGTCCCAGTCTGATTTCAGTAACACATCTCTTTTCTGGTATTGTGCTAAGTTTGCCCTTGCAGCCATGAACTTAGTAATTTTTGATATATTTTAATATATATCTTGGAATAATTCCTAGTAAAAATGTGGTTTCATTTCACATTTGATTTCTAAAATTTTATGAATAGTGCTGTGTATTTCTTTCCAGTACTTCAAAGTACTGGAAAGTCACAACCTGGGGATGGTTGGCACATTGACAGCCTTCCCCGTCTTTTAAATTTTAACTTATATTATCCTTGTTTTTATCTGACTCCTTTTATTGATGTATCATGTTTTATATGGTTTTTAGGTTGTTATATGCTTTTAACTGTACACTGCCCAGAGTGTCTCTGTGTGTTATGACCCAGGTCACCTAGGCAGAGGCAGACTTCTATAGAGTCCTTTATTGCTCTGCTAATTCCACAACAAATGGCTCTGCTCCACCCCAAACTTCCCTGAAGGCAGCCACCCACAGTTCCACAAACAAAGACAGTAATCACCAGAGCCAAACTGCAAATGCAGAGAGGAAGTCCAAAAACAAGGTGCAAGTCCACAAAACAAGGTCCGTAAGTTGTACATAAGATTCCAGGTCCACAGGGCAAGGACAAGAGTCCACAAGCAAGGGTCAAATTCCACAGGCAGAAACAGGATTCAAGGCAGTTTTTCCAAGGCCAGGGAAGTACATGCCAAAGCAAAACAAAACAATTGTTCCTGACAACCTTCCCCCCCCCCCCCCCTTAAGTCAACCTAAGCCAGGTGTTCCTCGTGAGGAGGGGCAGGGCGACCTTCTCTCAAGCAGCCTTGCAAACCTCCTTTGAGCTTGCCTCCGCTCTACTCTCTGTGCCCTCAGATCAAGTGGGGGAGGCAGCTGTTCCTCATCAGAGGGGATCTGCTGCCTCTCACCACTGCCTGTCTACAGCCGATCCTCCCTCATGTTTGTGAGGGCAGGCAGCTCCCTGTCCGGTGGACCACCTTCCCCAATGACTGAGGGGCCTGGGACAGCATTGTCCTCAGCCCCTGACCTCTCCAAACATTCCAGGGGAGACTTGCCATCCCCGTCTGATGGTCCCGATGGGGCCATGACACTGTGAGTGAGATGGGTGGTATCTAAATTTGGCAAATAAATGTCCACAACATATGGTGAGAGGCTTTTTCTCCCCTCTATACTACAGTACTGCCATCTTTAGTATTATACCAGTGTCTTCCCTCTATACTTGTATTCTACCCTCAGACATGCCTTCACTTTGCTTGGTTATTAATAACTAATCCCAGTACCCTGCATATTAGATGCTAATATTCAGTGTTTGATTGCATATTGTTTAAGGTTCATTAAGTTACTCTGCGTGCTAGTTTTGTTATGCAAAAGCAGTACTACATTGTTAAATTGGTTCAAGTTCACTTGTTGAATATTTCATGGCAAACCAGTGAACTTGAGTATCTATCTTTATGTGATATATTTTAGTCACAATATTGTATTATTCAATATTTTAGGGTAACTCCTACTAGAATAACATATTGATTCCATTTTAAATATACATGGGTCTGAACCCAGAACATAACATACCGTACAACTTGCCTGGCTTGGGATCTAATTGAGCCCTTTTGGTTGAAGGGACAAATTGAAAACATAAGGGTTTTGAAAAGTGCCTTGAATATTATCTAAGACATAAGATGTCTAGAACGGATTGACTTAATGGGCCATTTATCTCCTAGGCTATGCCTACTCTTATAGAGTTAATGAAGGATCCCAGCGTAGTAGTCAGAGATACAACCGCGTGGACTGTGGGTCGGATTTGCGAGCTGCTACCTGAAGCAGCCATAAATGATATTTACCTCACTCCATTGCTGCAGTGTCTAATTGAAGGCTTGAGTGCAGAGCCAAGAGTGGCCTCCAATGTCTGCTGGGTAAGTCAGAATCTTTATTCTGAATAGACATTTGAGTGCTGGATAAATTAGAAAGAAGACTTATGGTTTAGAATAGGCCTTTTCAACCTTTTCACCCATTGTACCACTTTTAGGATATGGCAACATCCGAGTACCACCAGTCACCTAGCAAGGTGTCAAAAACTTGATGACCAAAAAAAAAAAAGGAAAAAAGTGATAAAGTACAGGTAGTCCTCGACTTACAACAGTTCGCTTAGTGACTGTTCGAAGTTACAATGGCACTGAAAAAAGTGCCCCCCAAGCCACAGCCGAGCAAGACACCTGCCTGCCCACCCGGCGGTGCTCTTCCTCCTGTCCGAGGTTTTCATTGTTGTGAGCATTTCTGTCGACGATTGGCAGCGGGGGGGGGGGGGGGTGCTTGGTTTTTATTCCCCCCATCTGCTGGGTGGTTGCAGCAGGTTTTGGTCACTTCACATGACCCTGGGACACTGTGACCGTCATAAATGTGAATCAGTTGACAAGCATCTGAATGTAAATCACAAGACCCTGGAGAGGCTGCAACATTCCAGCTGATCGGCGCTTCTTCTGGGCTCGGCAGAAGCACCAGGATCAGCGCTAAGCTCCAGCTAGAGCCTGGCACTGATCCTGGTGCTTCCACTCAGCCCTGACAGCCCTGCAGCTCCAGCCATCTCTCACTCAGGCTTGTGTGGTGCTGCCACCGGTTCAGCTCATGCCCCTCCCCTGCTACCACTTTTCTAGGATGCTCGCGTACCACCTGCCAGGTGCCAATGTACCACAGGTGGTACCCGTACCACTGGCTGAAAAGCCCTGGTTTAGAATCTGCAGTTGTTCCAATTCTACAGGTAGTCCTCGACTTATGACAATTGGGACCAGAATTTCTGTCACTAAGCAATGTAGTTAAGTTGCACATGATTTTATGAGCTTTTTTGCCATGGTGGTTAAGCAAATCACTGCAGTCATTAAGTGAATCCAGATTCCCCTATTGAATTTGTTTGTCAGAAGCCCCCTGGGAGGATGGTAAATGGTGATCAGGTAACCCCAGGACGCTGCAACTATTGTAAATGCATGACAGTTGCCAAGCACCCAAATTTTGATCACATGACCACAAAGGACACTGCAACAGTCATAAGTCAATTTTTTCAGCACCTTCATAACTTTAGATCAGGGGTGTCAAACTGTCATCCAGAAGCCGCGCCCACCCCATTGCCAGCAATGGCAAATCCGTCCCGATATGTTGCGTGACATTGCGAGTTTGACATGTCTGCTTTATATGGTCATTACACAAATGGTCATACATAAGTTGAGGACTACCTGTATAAAGTTACAGGTAAAACATTGGCACTAAGACAAAAATGTTTGGTGATAGACCTATTGTTTGATTTCTTATTAATTTATCAAATAATGGAATTGGGAGATGTGAGTCACCAAAGAGGATGGGAAGGTTACATCAGGTCAGGGTCATTGGAAGGTGAACTGCTGGGGGGGGGAGAGAGAGAGCAGTTCATCCAATGACCCTGACCTGATGTAATCTCCCCATCCCAAGACCCATCACCAGCCTCTCACTGATGACTCACACCTGACCCACTGATAATTCACACCCTCCAACTACCCTGACCTGAAGTAACCTCCCTATCACAAGCCTCTCTCTGATGACTCACACCTGACCCATCACAAGACCCTCACTTGACACACTCACACCTGAAGCCCTTATAAACAGAATAGCACTGACACAGACATCCCCGAAATGCTGCTGAAGATGTTACCTAGCCCGGTAATGAAATGTTTGGAAACCAACCCACAAGCTTGGAGAATGAACCTTCACCCTCATCCTATACTCAAGCTATAGATATTTGCCACTATTGCAAATATTAAAGAAGGATGCAGAGGTTGGTGTCAACATTGGGAAATTAATTTCTTAGGTTGAAAACAGTAGCTTACCTAAATAGGAAGCTTCCTGAAATTGTCAACTTCTAAATTATTGACACTTAATATTTTTCAGGCTTTCTCTAGTTTGGCAGAAGCTGCTTATGAAGCTGCTGATGTGGCTGATGACCAAGAGCCTGCAACCTACTGCTTATCCTCATCCTTTGAATTAATTGTTCAGAAACTTTTAGAGACCACAGACAGGTAACTTAGTCATTCTTTATCTATTTGACTGCTGACCAATGAACTTCAGGATATCCTTAAGAGTTTCATTTTATAAAATCTCCAGAATTTCTGAGGGCTAATGTGTAATATCACTAGGTTGGTTCTGTAGTGATTGAGATCTCTTACATGTACTATAATTCCATAGAATTCAACAAAAGCTACAGACGTGGCTTCCTGGATTTTGGCATAAGCCACATTGTTGCAAAGATATTGTCAAATGAGTATGAATAATGTCTACTAAAACAGAATGGGAGAAAAAGTGTTCTGGAATTTACTTAGAAGAATTAACAAGAGAAGAAGCATAAATTATATAGGAGACAATGGGAAAAAATCATGCAAATTTATTTAACATGCATAATTTACTTAGGTTTCAGGATTATGATCCTCTTTCCATAGAATATGGAACTTGGACAGGATTTTTTTTTTTCAGGTTCAGGCATACAGAGCAATACGATATAAGCACTTTTAAAATTCTGTTCTTGTTCTCTGATTTCAAATGCTCAGTCTTTTACCTGATATGGAGAAAGGCTAGCTGACTTTTGAATAAATTTTGTAGCAGAATGAAGCATGTGTCAACTCTGCAATGAACCTTGCTCATTTTTGGTTGCCACAAGATTGGGGGGAGGAATGGGAAGTTTTATACTAGCATAAACAATTCTTTGTCCCGTGGGAACCAAGGTCATTTCTGTTCCTTCGGCTGGGGGGGTGTTGAACCTAATGTTAGAAAGCCTGCCAAACTATTCTATTGGGAAACATAGTTAATAATAATAATAATAAAGTTGGAAGGACCTTGGAGGTCATCTAGTCCAACCCCCTGCTCAGGCAGGAAACCCTATACCATTTCAGACAAATGGCTGTCCAGTCTCTTCTTAAAGACTTCCAGTGTTGGAGCATTCACCGCTTCTGGAGGCAGCTTGTTCCACTGGTTAATTGTTCTAACTGTCAGGAAGTTTCTCCTTAGTTCTAGGTTGCTTCTCTCCTTGATTTGTTTCCATCCATTGCTTCTTGTCCTGCCTTCAGGCGCTTTGGAGAATAGCTTCACTCCCTCTTCTTTGTGGCAGCCCCTGAGATATTGGAAGACTGCTATCATGTCCCCCCTCGTCCTTCTCTTCATTAAACTAGACATACCCAGTTCCAGCAACCGTTCCTTATATGTTTTAGCCTCCAGTCCCCTAATCATCTTTGTTGCTCTTCTCTGTACTCTTTCTAGAGTCTCAACATCTTTTTTACATCGTGGTGACCAAAACTGGATGCAGTATTCCAAGTGTGGCCTTACCAAGGCATTGTAAAGTGGTATTAATACTTCACGCGATCTTGATTCTATCCCTCTGTTAATGCAGCCTAGCACTGTGTTGGCTTTTTTGGCAGCTGCAGCACACTGCTGGCTCATATTTAAGTGATTGTCCACTAGAACTCCGAGATCCCTCTCACAGTTAATGCTATTGAGCAAGGTACCCCCTATACTATACCTGTACATTTGGTTTTTCTTGCCTAAATGTAGAAACTTACCTTTTTCATCATTGAATTTCATTTTGTTAGATAACGCCCAATGTTCAAGTCTGTCCAGATCCTCCTGTATCTTAAGCCTATCTTCTGGAGTGTTGGCTATTCCTGCCAGCTTGGTGTTGTCTGCAAATTTGATGAGTTCCCCATCTATCCCCTTGTCCAAATCGTTGATGAAGATGTTGAAGAGCACTGGGCCCAGAACAGAGCACTGGGGCACCCCACTACACACTTCCCTCCGTGTAGATGCGGTTCCATTGAGGACCACACACTGAGTACGGCCGGTCAGCCAGCTGCAAATCCATCTAGTGGTGATGCTGTCTGACCCACATTTTTCTATCTTATCAAGTAGTAGGTTGTGATCTACTTTATCAAATGCCTTACTGAAGTCCAAGTAAATTATATTCACAGCATTCCTCTGATACACTAATTTTGTCACTTGGTCAAAGAATGGAATAAGATTTCTCTGGCATGATCTGTTTTTGACAAACCCATGTTGGCTTTTAGTAATGACTTTGTTCGCCTCTAGGTGTTCGCTGATTCGTTGTTTTATTATCTTTTCCAGAATCTTCCCAGGTATTGAGGTCAGGCTGATAGGTCTGTAATTTCCTGGATCCATTTTTTCTCCTTTTTTGAAGATGGGAACTACATCAGCTCTTTTCCAGTCCTCCGGTAGTTCCCCAGTGCTCCAGGATCTTTGAAAAATATAGTTCAGTGGTTCTGAGATCACATCTGCCAGTTTCTTGAGAACCTTGGGGTGTAATCCATCTGGTCCTGGTGATTTGAACTCGTCTAGGGTGGACAGGTGCTCACTTACCATTTTCTTGCCTATCTTAACTTGTCTGTCTATATCTGAAGTTGATCCTTTAAAATAATTTGCCCTGATTTTTATTATGGACAGCAATGACTACTACAGGTTAAAACTGGGGAGAGCAGTTTAGAATAAAATAAGTAGTGTTTTTATTTTGACTAGATTTCATGATTTCCTTTCCAAAAATCACTTAACAACCCGTGCACTCCTCACTTAACGATGGCAACCGAGACTGCCAGTATTGCCATACTAAGCAACATGCCGCACTTTATGAGCACTTTACTTAGTAATGGCAATTTCTATCATAATCTAAGGACTACCCGTACTGTTATTTTTGTGCTATAGAAGAACCTTTATATTCTAGATCTAATCTTGCCTACCTACTGTCTTGTAAAGTGTTGGACTACTATGTTGGATCTGTGATTAGGCTTCCATATACTGATTAATTTGGATACTTTGGGATGCCGTAGGATAAAATACATCACTATGAAACAATAGGCACAAACCTGTTGTCTCATCCCCCAAAATTGGACATAAACCTGGGCTTTTTCCAAAGTTTCCTTGAATAAAGAGACCCCACCACCACCATACACACACACACTGGGTCAGATTTAAAATATAGTTCAATATCCTCTGATCCACAATGTCCAAATAAATGCCAACAAACAGGTGGTAAGTGCAATATTTGGATGAGACTTCCAGATTTTGAAGGATGACTTTTCTTTAGTAGCATGTTAATTTCTTTTGGAGTGATACGAGAGAAAAAACATTGTATTCTGAACTTGAAGCTAAATAGCCCACTCAGTACGTTGTGTTAGAACATTTTGTGTGATTTGTACTCCAATGGAACCTAACCAAAATAATTTTGACTATTCTATCATATGAGTAGAACAATAAATAAGCAGCTAGCATCCTGGGATCCCAAAAGTAGTGGGGCAGCAATCCATACCTAGTGCTACCTGTGCTTATTCTATAGAAAAATTGGCCTAGTAAACTGAGCCACAGTTAAGACCACCTTTTATAGTCTGCCTGCACAAGCCATCACAGAACTGAGCCAGCAAAAGATTGAGTTCTGTATATTTCACAAACAACACAAAACAATCTTGAACAATTACAAAAATACACTTTGAGTTTTATTCCTAATGTACACGTGTAGTGTACATTTTTATATCTGGTAATCTTCCTGAAGAAGAAAGAAAAATATATAGGGACAACACAGTGTTATTTATTATTATTGATCATTGCACAGTCAGCCAGATGTTCAGACAGGATTTGGAATTTTTGTCTACCTTTCGAGTCCTTACCAAGGACCTGGGATGGGCAGATGTGGATGTTTGATGGTATTACAGATATCGTAGGATGGAAGCTGTTCCTAGTAAGGCCACATTTTGCAATTGACTGATGGCAAATTTGTCAATGCCAGTGGTGTTCAAGTGGTGCTCCACTTGTTTTGGGATTGCACCCAAGGTGCCTATTGCTATTGGTACTACCCTTGCTTGCCTTTGCCACAGTCGTTCTATTTCTATTTGTAGGTCTTTGTATATTGTTATCTTCTCCAGTTCTTTCTCGTCTATTCTGCTGTCTGCAGGCACTGCCATGTCCACTATCCAGACTTTTTTGTTTTTCTTATCAACAATTGTTAAGTCCAGGTTATGTGGCAGGTGCTTGTATGTTTGAATTCTAAAGTCCCAGAGCAATTTAACTTTTTCATTTTCTATGATTTTCTCTATTTTATGGTCCCACCTGTTATGTGCTCCTGGCTACTTTCCTTCGTGACCAGAGGCAAGCTCGCCTGACCAATAACCAGCCAAGACACAGTGAAGGCCTTTTGTTTCGTTTATTGCAATAAGCGGGGAGAGAAGCTCAAAGCTTAGTTCTCTCTCCAAAGTTTTAACCCAAAATATCTCCTTCTTTTATTCATCCCTATCACCGGCCGCTACAGCCCTCCTCTTTCCCCATTGGCTGAGGTAGTATGAGGTTACACTCTTTCCGTCCGCCTATACACATTTCCTGATTAACACACTAAATCATATTCACATATACAATAAGAATAAGAAAAATTATTTTCCTATGGTTATTTTTAAATTCAATATATTTATTTATGTCTCCACAATAAGCTCTTTTCCTGCTTTTCAATTCAATTCATCATTTCTCTTCTTATCTTATTTGGCCTGGTTTCCTACTTTCCTATACTTCCTGGCTAGCCATTTCCTTAAAAACAACTATTTATACTTCCCTCTTCCTTTCTCAGACCCCAACTATTTTTGCCTTATCTTACTTCCTTAATCTCTTCCTGACTCTCACCATCTGTATTTCTGACTGAAGATTTATCATATTAATGTATATTTATCAATCCCCCCTTTATTTCTGTATACTCTGATGAATCTTCATTTTTGGCTATATTAGATAACATAAATTTAATCTGTACATCTTCTTCAGAGATGTTTTTCGCTACTGACCCCAATGTTTTAGTGCAAAATGAAATACAGCAGGGTAAACATTGGAGACAAACACAACACATAATACCTATCACAACTATAAACACTAGTCCTATAAATATTTGTTTTAACCATCCAAAATTGGGAAGCCAATTTGTTAACCAACTCCAATCACCCCACATATTTTCATACTTTTGTTCAGGAGCTTTGGCCACATTCCTGATTCCTTTTGCAATATCCATTCTGCTTCATGATTGTCAGCTACCTTTAAATTCCCACAAACAAATTTTTACCTTTATTTCCCAGGCTGTTCTGGTGTGTTGTCTTCAGTAACATTAGAAGTAGAATCCACCCTTCATGATTATTACACAGTATTTCACACCCACAAATTGATCCACAATTACAACAATAACAATAACAATAATCACTAGCTATTACAGAGGTAACACATCTACCACCTAATTCTTACAATGTACATTTTCAGTTTCTAATGGTATGACTTCTGACTTAGTTATTCATTTTATTTGTAACAAACAACTTTTATTTCTCTGATGAGTCACCACCAACATCTTTGTTCTTCGTCTGGGGTCATCTGAAATTCTAATAAAGATATTCAAAATAGGTAGGGGTTCTGGTCCACTACCCATTCAAGTCCTTTTAAACGTGGCTTTCAGTCCTTGTCCTGGAATAACCGTCCACCCTCTTTCAGGTCCAGTCACCACCTTTGCTCATGTTGTGTAGTGAGTCCAACCCTTCTCAGCCCTCCGGACAGCAGATATAACATAAGGAACTTCCTTTCTTTGGCTGTAGAAGTTCCTCCTTCCATTTACGATTCAGCACCCACTGTCCCGGCTGGATCTTATGGACTGGAAATTCCAAAGGAGTTGTTTGCGCCACCAAGCCTTCCTGTCAAAGAGAAGACAGAGACCCCAGTACTTGTTCTACATTTAGCTATTTGTCTCCCTCCTTTGGGAGCCTTAACCCTTTATTAACCCTTTTACATATCAAACATCCCTCTGTAGCCCTTTGGGCTATCTCATAAATTCCAAGGGTAGCATAGAATTTCAAATACATTTCTACCTATGCTTTAATTCCCCAATATTTCCCCTCATATAGTTTTTGGATCACCATTCTTGCAGTACCTTGTAATAACCACAGAATCCCCTTAAAACCATTTTTGTTGTTTGGTAATTATAAATCTATATCCTTAATCCTTTTACTATCTATTTTCCTTTCCCCAACTATAATATATTATAGATATTTTACTTCCTTTCATACCAATTGGGCTTTATTTGCTAGACACCCTCAATCCTTTCTTCTGCCAAAAAGTTGCTTTCCCATTTCTTTATAATTCCCAGAATAAGTTCTTAGAAAACTGGGAAGCTACATAAAAATGTATTTGCTTCCACAGCTTAAAAATGGAGGAAAGAAAAGAAAGAAAAAAAATCATTTGTCCTGTATCAGATAGACTACACTTGTCCATGGAAGCTCTATCAAAAATTTTCACATTTTTCTTTTTTCTCCCCCTTTCACCCTGATTAGATACCATGTTACAAAAATATAACTCAATAAACTTATTGTAAATAACACATTCAGGATTCTAAAAGGTAAAGCACATAGGCTCACCAATTAGCATTGGGCCAACATTTCTGGAATGTCTTTTGTCTCAGGCAAATAACATTCAAATCACTCTTGTGTCAGCACATCAAAGAACGCCAGGATAGCTAAGAAGACAAAAGATTGTCTCCCCCTTCCCCCACTCACTAAACCAGATAGTAAAAATTTATACAAAACTTTTGCTTGAAACAGCCCTCAGGAGGAAAATTGCCATAACATTTACAAAAGTGGCTTGCCAATACCTCCCTCCTATGGCTGAACAAAAATAAACCAGCCCCAAAACACTCAGCCAACCCTCATGGCCAAAGCAGGATTTGAACTCAAATCCAGCCTTGCAGCCTGTGGCTATAACCCTGAAACCAAATTGGTTTTCTATAAAGATTTCCCTCCCCCTCCTTGGCTCCAGGGAAAAGAAAAACAAATTGGACATACACAGTATGCAGCAATTAATCATCTTTTCTTCAGTAGCAAGGAGTTCCAAAGACACATATTTATCAAATGTTAAATAAAACATCATAAGATTGTTCCTTTGACAAGAATACCCTCAAATGCATTATTAAGGATAAATCCAAACTAAAATGCAAAGGAAAATCACTGAAGCATGCCACACATACAAAAACAGAATATCAGAGTTGGATGGGACATTAGAGGTCCTCTAGTCCAACCCCTTACTGAAACAGGAAACTCTATCCATTTCAGACCCTATCAATTTCTAACCTCCTCCCAAAAACCTCCAATAATGAAGCATCCACAATTTCTGGAGACAATTATCCCACTGATTAATTATCCTTACAGTCAGGAAATTTTACCCAATTTCTGTTCTTTAAAAACACATACACACAAACAAACATGCAGACAGAAACTGCCTCCCCCTCTTTTCTTCTTCTTTCTTCTTCTTTCTGCATCTCTTACTTTTCCAAGGCAGAAATTCTTGGGTTAAAAAAGTAACAAACTAAACATTTTTAAAAGGATTGCTCAAAAATTTCACCCCCCTTCAATAGCCCTTCCACCATAGGTTTTAAATCCATTCTTCCTTCCAATGTAATGTTATACTGTTTCTGATGTACAGCTTCTCCTGGTTGTTTAAGAGTTACTTTTAAGGGTTTAATTTGAACCCTTCCCCTATTCCCCTCCTTGGCCCAAACTGAGGGGTTCACTTTTCTTTGAGCCTCCTCACTTAAGGCCATAATGTTTACCATTATTTCCCTTTCATTTCCCATAATAACAATCCCCAATTTACCAATTAAATCCCTTCCAACCAAATTACAAAATCACACCATACCCCAGGCTCTTTTTCTTGAGACTTAACTATAGTGGGTTCACTTTTCTAGCTTCCACTATATGCCCACCTATGCCTTGTGCCCTAATTTTTCCTTGTCCAATTTTCAATCCTTTTGGTATGAAGTTCAATGTGGATCTGGTGGCTCCAGAATCAACCAAAAACACAATGTCTTCATTCTCTGGTCCAACTTTCAGAGTTATCAGGGGTTCCTGGAAAGCTGGACCCAAAAACAGTTTTGTCCCCTGACTCCCCTAATCTTCAAAGTTCACCAAATGTGCTAGTTCTTCCCCCTCCTTCCTCTTAAGCTACCGTACTCATTTTCCCAGTGTCCTTCCTCCTTACAAAAGGCACATTTGTTTATTTATTTAAAGACTGGGGAAAATTTTTCTCCTAGAAATTTATATCCCCTGGTGCCAACTGGCTGTCCTCACCCCCAGTCTGCCTTTCCTAATTACTCTTCCTCTTTGTTGGCCTGTTTGCAATAATTGAGCCATGATTTTTATCTTACGTTTATCTCTCTCCTCTTCTCACTTCACATATACTTTCTGAGCCTCTTTTACCGCTAATAAATCTTCTCTTGTTTTAGTTTTCCATCTGTCTAATTTCTGCATTTGTACCCTAATACCTTCCCATGCTTTCCAAATTTCTAACTTGTTTTCCTACTTCAATAGGATCTTCTATTAGTTTGGGCAATTCTTTCCTAGATTGCCTGATTTCAAAAGCTGTTAGGGGGGAAAATTCCCCCCCCCCCTTGGAGAGAGGTTTTCTCCTCTCTTGTCACCTTCCAAACTATAGGAACCTCAAGAAATACATAACTTTCTACTTAACTCTTTCACACAAAATAGCAGATCAGAGATCTCGCTTTTCATCCTGGCCCGGCATAAAACTTACTCCCAGCTCCTTTCTTTCTCTCTCTCTCTTTCTTTCCCTCTCTTCCATTTGATTATTTCCATTCTTTTAACACCTTCCATTGTTCTTCTAATTACTAAGAAACTACCCTTCTTCACCCTTTCTTGCTTTTACACCAGACACAAAAAATTCCAAATGCTTCACCCCAGGCAAAACAATCATTCAGACCTTGTTGTTTTGTATATTACTGTTAGAGGGTCTCTCCCTCCCCTCCCCCAGGTTTTTAGAAATGAGTCAATACAAACACACAAACACACAAACCCTTAAACATCATTTCCACTTTAAATCTCCACTTTTACTCTTTTTAGGGCTCTTGTAGCTTGTTCTCCAGGCAGTGGGGAAATACAAGGAGTGTTTCTGATAGACTTTAACCACTGCCTATCCATTCCCCATCGCTCTAAGCTAAGCTGAGAAGCCCAATTTAATTTATTGGCTGGCCAAACATGTACTTAGGCCAGGTATATACTGTAATGTATCATCCTTCCTTTGTTCAAATGCCTTGTTTAAAGCATTGACTTAAAACACTTCAACATTCTCCCTAAGGGATTCCCATCTCCCTAAGGGGGTTCATTCTAGAATGTAAATACCTTTCGTCTTTTTCCTTATTGGCCGGCACACTGGCCGGGGAGGCGTCCCTCCTCTTCAAACTCTTATTGCCCATTAACACCTCTCTGATATACAGATACCCCTCTGGTATCTTACCTGTCAAGCTGAGTTGAAGTCCTTCCTTAGGTCGGCCGACTTTCCCTTAGGGTTTCACTGGGTCCTGGCTTTCATCTCGGGATCTCCAATTCCTCCTTGTTTGAGCAGGGGCAATCCGACCTTTAGGGCTGGGAAAAACTTACCCAGGTGCACACTCCCCTTTCGAATATCCCCGGCTGCCAAAGATGGAACGGATGCAAATCCCGGACGAGCCCCCAAGGCTGTTATGTGCTCCTGGCTACTTTCCTTCGTGACCAGAGGCAAGCTCGCCTGACCAATAACCAGCCAAGACACAGTGAAGGCCTTTTGTTTCGTTTATTGCAATAAGCGGGGAGAGAAGCTCAAAGCTTAGTTCTCTCTCCAAAGTTTTAACCCAAAATATCTCCTTCTTTTATTCATCCCTATCACCGGCCGCTACAGCCCTCCTCTTTCCCCATTGGCTGAGGTAGTATGAGGTTACACTCTTTCCGTCCGCCTATACACATTTCCTGATTAACACACTAAATCATATTCACATATACAATAAGAATAAGAAAAATTATTTTCCTATGGTTATTTTTAAATTCAATATATTTATTTATGTCTCCACAATAAGCTCTTTTCCTGCTTTTCAATTCAATTCATCATTTCTCTTCTTATCTTATTTGGCCTGGTTTCCTACTTTCCTATACTTCCTGGCTAGCCATTTCCTTAAAAACAACTATTTATACTTCCCTCTTCCTTTCTCAGACCCCAACTATTTTTGCCTTATCTTACTTCCTTAATCTCTTCCTGACTCTCACCATCTGTATTTCTGACTGAAGATTTATCATATTAATGTATATTTATCACACCAGTTCTTGCTTGCTTGCAGGGAAATTATATTTCTTGCAGATCTTCCAATGCACCATTGTTGCTGCTTTGTCATGCCATTGCTTGTAGTCAGTCTGTGCGATCTTCTTGCAGCAGCTTACCAGGTGGTCCAGTGTTTCTTCAGCTTCTTTGTATAGGCAGCACTTACTGTCTGTTGCTGTCTTCTCAATTTTGACTTTGTATGCATTTGTCCTTAAGGTTTGGTCTTGTGCAGCCAGAATTAGTCCCTTGGTCTCTTTTTTCAACTTTCCTGCTGTTAGCCATTGCCAGGTCTTGTTATTACCTGCTTTCCCAGCTATTTTTTTTAATGTACTGGCCATGTAGTGCTTTGTCTTCCCATGCCTCCATTCTGTTCTTCATTTGGTCTTTCTTGTAGGCCAGTTTGGTCTCTCCAGTAGTCAGTAAGCCTTCCTGATATACTAACTTCAGTGCATCTTCATCATTGTCCTCCAGATTGTCATGGTTCTGAAAAGCAGCTTTCCAAAGAACTTTGAGGCTTATTCACCTTAAAGAATCCTTTATTTTCTGCATAGCTTCGGCACTAACAAAGTTAAGCCAAAAACTGAATCTTCCCTCCCCCAAACACCAGTAACAAAGCATAACTCACTCCTTCATTTTACAGTCATCAATCACATTCTCCAATTAATGCGAAGTGTGAAGTGCCCCTCCCGTTACAGCTGACCTTGGCAACACTGTGCTCAGACATTGTTATGATTAACTAGCATATTTTCCCATCCACTAGGCTAGTATTATCTGCTTTAACTCTAGAAGTGCTACACAGGCTAAATAAGACAGGTTTGCTTCTTCATATATGGCAAGCAAGAACATCCGATGTTAGCAGTCTTGACATCCGGCCCTCCTTACAAAAAAGGACAGATCCTGGAATATAAACATAAGCATAGGTTAAGACAGTGGTTCTCAACCTTTTTAATGCCGCGACCCCCAACCGGTCGTAAGTCGAGTACTCAACCGGTCGTAAGTCGAGGACTATTCAACTGATGCAGCACCGTTTGCAGAATGGGACTTTTGGCGGGCTCAGCAGGGCAGAGACAGCCTGGACAATTCCTATTGGCTTTTGAAAGCCAATAGAATTAGACTCTATTCAAAAGAGTCTATTCTGTTGGCTTTCAAAAGCCAATAGAATAAAAGGGAGTAGCACAGTTAAGGAAAAGGGGGAAAAAAATGGCGGACTGCGTTGTTTGGCGACCCCCGTGAAATGGTCGTTTGACCCCAAATGGGGTCCCGACCCACAGGTTGAGAACCACTGGGTTAAGAGTTATTTTTCGGTTTGTTGGGGTGTTTAACATGAAACCTTTTGACCAATCTGTCAGCTTTCACTTCACTGGATTTCACCCAGGTGGCTTCAGACAATGGGTATCCCTTCCATTGCACTAGGTACTGCAATTTCCCTCTAAAGATTCTAGAATCAAGAATACGTTTCACTTCATAGTGGGTCTGTCCTGCAACTACGAGGGGCCCAGGTGCCTTCTTCGGGGGAGGTCTTAAAGTGGAGCCTCGATAAGGCTTCACCAAGCTGCAATGGAAAACGGGGTGAATTTTCCCTAAAAGTCTAGGGAGTTTTAGTTCTACTGTGACTGGGTTGATGATCCTTACTATGGGGAAAGGCCCCAAGAATTTAGGTCCCAATTTCCTGCTGGGCAATTTGAGGTGTAAATACTTAGTTGACAAGTAAACCATTTCCCCAACTTCGAATGTTCTTTGGGGAGCCCTAAACTCTTTTCCTGTAGCCACTCTGAAAGGCGTGTAGCCGGTGCAGCTGTGCACAGAATTATTGTACCCCATCTCTGCAAAAGGGAGGAGATCAGTCCAGTTCGTCTGTTGATAAGAAACGTAGCATCTAACATATTGCTCCTCCATTTTGTTAGCGGCTTCTGCGGCCCCATTGGTGGCCGGATGAAAAGCAGATGATAAACCTTGAGATGATCCAATTAATTTAAGAAAACTTCTCCAAAACTTTGCTGTGAACTGCACCCCTCTGTCTGAAATTATTCGCTTAGGGGCACCATGCAGCCGGTAGATATGTTTCAAGAACAATTTGGTCAGTCGTTGGGCAGATGGGAGTCCTTTGCAGGCGATGAAATGAGCCTGCTTCGAGAACAGGTCTATTACAGTCCAGATGACAGTATTTCCACTACTTTCAGGTAGGTCTACTATAAAGTCCATAGCTATTTCTTCCCATGGTTGAGAAGGGGTTGCCACGGGTTGCAGTAACCCAGGGGTTTTCCCCGGGATTCTTTTCATTGTGGCACATATAGTACAACTTTTTACATAGTTTTCCACATCCTTTTTCAGCCCCAGCCACCAAAATTGTCGGCGGGTGAGGTGTAGGGTTTTCAAATATCCAAAGTGTCCAGCCTGTTTTACATCGCGGCTGTGTTCGAGAGCAGTAAGACAGAGCGCTTCTGGTAAATATAGCTTTCCCCCTTTGTAAGCCAAGCCATCCTTGCATGTTAAGGAGGCTTGATTATCTTTGAACCATTGGTCGGTGAGGAGCTCTCGTTTTATTGTCTTCGCTCCAGGGTCTTCAGGATTGGGGACCCTGCAAGGTGTAAGTTGAGCAGCCATTTGTGGATTGGGAATAATTGCCTCGTTAACCTCCTCGTTCGCTTTTGTACTGGGGTAACCGGGATAACCCATCAGCTAGGACGTTCTTTCCTCCTGGTATGTACTTTAGAGTGAAGTTGAAGCGGTTAAAGTACTGTGCCCACCGTACTTGCTTTGGGGACAATTTGCGGGGAGTTTTCAGCGCTTCTAGATTTTTGTGATCTGTCCATACTTCAAATGGTACCTTGCTACCTTCTAGATAGTGTCACCAGTTTATTAGCTCCCATCTAATCGCGAAGGCCTCTTTCTCCCACATTGCCCATCTCAGCTCGCTCTCTTTAAATTTCTTAGAGGTGTAGGCGCAGGGTTGCAGGATCCCATTTTTGTTCTTTTGCAGTAACAAAGCTCCAACTGCCACATCGCTGGCATCGGCTTGAATCACAAAGGGTTCTCCTGGGCAGGGGTGCATTAGAACCGGTTCGGCAGCAAATAGTCTCTTTAAATTCTTGAAAGCTGTTTGACAGCCCATTGTCCATGCTAGTGGTTGGCCCGGTCGTGGCTTCCCTCCTCCTTTGTCTGTTTTGAGTAGTTCTGTAAGAGGTAGGGCAATCTCGGCAAAAGAGGGGATGAATTGACGATAAAAGTTGGCAAAACCCAGAAAGCTCTGGAGATGTTTGCGAGTCTTAGGGGGCTGCCATTCGATTATAGCTTTCACCTTGGCTGGATCCATTTCAATACCCTTGTTGGAAATTCAGTAGCCAAGATAGTCTAATCGGGTTTGGTGAAATTCACATTTTGACAATTTGGCATAAAGCTTGGCGTTCAATAGTTTCTTTAACACTTCTCTCACTAGCTTTATGTGATCAGTCATATTCGTGCTGTATATCAGGATATCATCAAGGTACACCAAAACCCCTTTGTACAAGTGATCATGTAGGACCTCATTAATCAACTGCATAAATACCACTGGGGCCCCCTGTAGTCGAAATGTCTAATGACTTTGAACTGATAGCTCCCCATAGGACAGTTGAAGGCAGTTTTCCATTCGTCTCCCTCTTTTATCCTCACCCGGTAGTATGCCTCTCTCAGGTCTAATTTAGTGAAGACACTCCCCTTAGCCAGATGGGTTAATAAATCCTTTAGGAAGGAGAGGGGGTATTTATTTTCCACACTGACAGCGTTGAGGACCTTATAGTCTACACAGAGATGAAGAGACCCATCTTTTTTCTCTTTGAACAACACGGGCTCCCACGGTAGATTTGGCCCATTCAATAAACCCCCTCACTAGGTTTTTGTTTACGTATCGCTGCATCTCCTCCATTTTGAGGGGGGACATGGCATACATTCTCGGTCGTGGGAGTTTGGCTCCGGGCACCAGTTTGATGGAGCAATCATTGGGTCTGTGAGGGGGTAGGGCATCACATTCTTTTTGACTAAATGGCTCCGCTAGGTCCCAGTACTCCTTGGGTATGACTGGTTCGCCTGGAGGCAATGAGGCGGCCATGTTCACTCGTTCATTGGGTGGTCTAAGATGCCCAACAACATCTGTTGAATCAGTGGGGGGGATCAGGCCCTATAGGTAGTCTCACAGTTCTCATTCCTTTCTCCCACCAGATAAACGTCTTCCATTTGTCTAACCAGGCTAGCCCTAAGATCACCGCCTCAGTCATTTTTGGAGCCACCAGGAAGTGAATAAACTCCCAGTGTGCACCTATCTCTAGGCAAAAGGGCTCAGTTACTAGTTTGACCAGAGTTCCTTCCATGAGGGAGCCATCGGCTTGCTCAAACCTCATGGGTTCGGAGAGCAATTTTGCTCGTATGCCCAATTTCATAGCAAAGGGTAAGCTAATAATACATCGGGTGCATCCAGAGTCTATTAGCACATTTAAGTTCATTTGCACCCCTGATTTAGGGATTATAAATTTGGCGGCTAGGGAAAAAGATGGGATTTGTCGACTCACCATTGGGTCGTTCTCCCCTTTGTCATCGCTGTCGAGAGGGGTTAGAGCGGGGGCGGATCCAGCCTTAGTCCCGGCGTCCTCCTGTGTAGGGGATGTGACTTGGGCAGCCAGTTCTTGTTTGATCCAATTGGATTTTCCTCTCGGTGGTTGCTGATCAGATTTCTTTTTTGCTGCAGGTCTCAGTCTGCTCTGTTGTTGAGGGTAGGGAACTGGGCAATTCGCTGCTCGATGTCCCTGTTGTCCACATCGGAAGCATGCAAGCGGTGACCCTGCAGGTGGTCTGGGTCTTTCGATAGACATAGTTGTTGGGGGTCTCCAGGGGGTTGGTTGTCGTCTAGGTCGTTCTGGTTTCGGTTCAATTCCAGGAGAGGGAGGCTTCTTATAGCAAGAGAGCTTAACATCCAGCTTCACCGCCGTCTGGTACCACTCCTGCAGCCGATCAGGTACTTCTCGATAGATGCAGGCCTGAGAGAGGTGATCGTCTAACCCCTCGATGAAGAGATGGATTAGGGACTGTTCGGGCCACCCCTCTATTTGACCTGCTGTCTTGTGGAATTCTCACACGTACTCCAGGGCAGGCCTCCCGGCTTGTCTTATTTTGTGAATTTGTCCTGCTGCTTTGAGGCCAATGGATGGGTCTTCAAATCTTTCTCTCAGACTTAAGAGAAAGAGGTGGGGATCTTCCAATTCGGGGGCTTGATCACTATATAGATTGTTTAGCCATTCAGATGCTTCTCCCTCCAGGTTGGACGCAATGACATCGACCATGGCCCCTGGTTCCGGATAGAGATAGGCCCTGTGATTTAAGTGAGAACGTACTTGGTTGAGGAAGAAGATCAGTTTCTCTGGGTCCCCATCAAAGGTTGCTTTGAAGGGTGGTGCGAACACAGGCTGCTGCGGGCCCCACCCCGGTTGCTGGACTAGTCTCCGCGCTTGGGGTGCTTCCAGTTGCTGTTGGCCCCATCTGGCCTGTTGATCCCACTGCTGCTGGGCTCTCTGCTGTTGACGTGGTGCCCCTAGTTGCTGTTGGCCCCACCCGGCCTGCTGATCCAACGGCTGCGGGGCTCTCTGCTGCTGGCCAGCGGGGGCTGGTGGTGCCCCCAGTTGCTTTTGGCCCCACCCAGTCTGCTGATCCAATGGCTGTTGGGCCCTCTGCTGTTGACGTGGTTCCCCCAGTTGCTTTTGGCCCCATCTGGCCTGTTGATCCAACGGCTGCTGGGCCCTCGGCAGTCAGCGTGGTGCCCCCTGCTGCTGTTGGTCCCATGCTGCCTGCTGATCCAACGGTTGCTGGGCCCTCTGCAGTTGACGTGGTGCCCCCAGTTGCTGTTGGCCCCATCCGGCCTGCTGATCCAACTGTTGCTGGGCTCTCTGCTGCTGGCCACCGGGGGCTGGTGGTGCCCCCTGCTGCTGCAGGCCTCCCAATGGTGGTTGTGCAATTGGGGGTTGTAGTGGTCTTCTCTGCTGTTGGGCTGCAGGGGGTGGTGACGCCCTCTGCTGTTGTAGGCCCCTCAATGGTTGCTGGACATGTTGGGCCTCCCCCATCTGCAAGCTCACCGGCTGTAGCTCCCCTGGCTTTGGCACCACCCCAAGCTGCTGCAAGGCCTCTATTAGTTGATGTAGGCTTAGAGACGGCTGATCACTTATCTGTGGAGTTTGCTCAATTTCACCTTGCTGCAGGGGCCCCAGGCTGGGGCTTCCTCTCTGTGTGGGGCTAGAGGCTCTGGCAGGGGACCCCAGGGGTTGAAAAGCTAATTGATCTGTGAGGGGAGGGGCTGGGGGCCTCTCTCAACGGGAGTTGCTCTTCGCTCCGCATTTCTAAGTCATCAAATCTCGCTGCTAGGTATTCTAATGACTCACTGTGAGCTGCAGGTGGGTATTTCCACTCACCCGAGTCTTCAGCAACAGATGGCCGGGCAGCTCTCCACTGTTGAGGGGAAGGTGATATGTAAACATCCCTTCGTCGTGACTCACGCTCATCTGCTGGCAAGGCTGTATGGAAACCTCCAGAGCCTTCGCTCGGCTTGTCCCAGTCTGACGACCAAATCACCTCTCCTGATAGTTTTGACTTTGCTCCCAGCTGTGGAGTTTGCAAGAATTTCTTCTCCATCGTCTGGTTAGCTGTCCTTCCCCTTCCTGGGGAAGCTGCGGCTGAGCGGGGGGGGGGGGGGGGGGGGGTGCCGGCCTCAGGCACTTCTTTCTCTTCTATGGCAAGATCTTCCCCAAATCTTTGTCAACTATCCCCGTTAGCTTAGGGATAGTGACTGGGGTAAGGGACCCCTAAATGGATTTAAAAGTTTGTGGGTTTTGGCTTGATGTCATGGTTCCGAAAAGAAGCAGCTTTTCAAAGAACTTTGAGGCTTATTTACCTTAAAGAATCCTTTATTTTCTGCATAGCTTTGGCACTAACAAAGTTAAGCCAAAAACTGAATCTTCCCTCCCCCAAACACCCATAACAAAGCATAACTCACTCCTTCATTTTACAGTCATCAATCACATTCTCCAATTAATGCGAAGTGTGAAGTGCCCCTCCCGTTACAGCTGACCTTGGCAACACTGTGCTCAGACATTGTTATGATTAACTAGCATATTTTCCCATCCACTAGGCTAGTATTATCTGCTTTAACTCTAGAAGTGCTACACAGGCTAAATATAAGACAGGTTTGCTTCTTCATATATGGCAAGCAAGAACATCCGATGTTAGCAGTCCTGACACAGATATTCTTCCAAAGCCATTTTTTCTTCTTCAACCATCTGATGTACTTGCAACATTCCACGCCCACCTATTTGCCTTGGTAGATAAAGTCTGTCAATGTCACTGCGTGGATGAAGGGCATGATTCACTGTCATTATTTTTCTGGTCTTCCTATCCATTGCTTTTAGTTCTGCTTGAGTCCAGTCCACTATTCCAGCTGTGTATCTAATGACAGGAATTGCCCAATTGAGTTTGGACTTTAAGATTTTTTTCACTCTCTTGATGTATTCACCTCTAATCTTTTTCTTGACTTCAGTGTGCTTGATGTCAGCTTGAAGGATACCCAAGTATTTGTAGTAATCTTCCTCATCCAGACTCTTAATGTTATTATTGTGGAGCATCTTGATTCCTTCAGTTTTCACTATTTTTCCTTGTTTGATAGTGTGGCACATTTGTTCAAGCCAAACTCTATTGCAATATCTTGGCCTATATATACAGACAGTGTTGAGCAGCGATTCTATTTCAGATGATGTTTTTCCATACAGCTTCAGATCATCCATGTAAAGGAGGTGGGATAGTCTGGCAGATGTTTTTGATGTTTGATAGCCATGTCCTGAGTTATTCAGTATTGTTGACAGAGGAAACAGTGCAATAACAAATAGTAATGGTGATAATGAATCTCCTTGAAATATTCCTCTCTTGATATTAACCTCTCCCAGTCTCTCACCATTGATCTGCAACTGTGTCTTCCATTGTGCCATCGATCTTTGCACAAATTTTCTGATGTTTCTACTGACTCCAGTTATTTCTAGGCACTTGATTATCCAGTCATGTGGCAGAGTCAAATGCCTTTTTGTAGTCAATCCATGCCACATTCAGGTTGGTCTTCCTTCTCTTGCAGTTTTCCAAGATCATTTTGTCTATTAGGAGTTGCTCTTTTGTTCCTCTGCTATTGGGGCGGTTTCCTTTCTGCTCAGGTGGAAAGAGCTTGTTTTCAACTAGATGCTGTTGGACTGCATCAGCTACCACACCAGTTATAGCAATTTGAAAGTTCTTGGTAAGCAGCTAATTGACCTGTAGTTGCCTGGTGCTGCCCCTTTTGCTGGATCTTTCATTATCAGGTAAGTTTTCCCAGTTGTTAGCCACTTTTCAATTTCTCCTCCTTGTAGTATGTTGTTGAACTGCTTGGCAATGAGAGCGTATATGACAGTTAGATGTTTCAACCAAAATCCATGCAGTTCATCTTCACCTGGTGCTGACCAATTTTTGATTTTCCTTGCTCTTTTTTCTACCATTTTTGTTGTTATTACTAGTTCTTTCATTTCAACTTCTGTTTTATTTGCATCCACCTCTTTTAACCAAGCTGAGTCCTTGTTGTATTTCTTTGGATTATCCCATATCTGCATCCAGAACTGCACTGTTTCTTCCTTGTCAGGTACTGACTGAGTCACTGCAGTTTCTCCATTGATGGATTGGCAGAAATGTTTCTGATTGGATTGAAATTGGAGGTTCTGCCTATAATTTGCAATTCGAGCTTCCTATCTGCTGATTTTCCTGGCTATAGCTGTTATTTACAGTATTTGCTGTTTTATTATTTCCAGTGCTTCCTTGATCTTCCTTGTTTCTAAGTGGTATTTCTTGATTAGGTATTCTTTGGTGTTCTTGTTCTTCAGCTTCTTTTCTTTCATCTGTTCTAGCTTGCTTGCATCTGATCTTAACTTGCTGATCTTATTTTCCAGTCTAACCTTCCATTTTTGTGCTGCACTGTTTATTTTTTCTTCTTTGCTGATTTTGCATCCCAGGTATTCAGTTATAACTGCAGCTGTGCTGTACATTAGCTGGTTTGTTTCTTGCAGTGAATTGGTGCTTATACTTGATATTGCAGTATTTGCATCTTTTAATGCTTGTGCTAGCTGTTTCTTTGGAACAAGCTTCAATGCAGGCAGCCTTATTGTGTTGCTTTTGTGCTGTTCTAGATGCTCAGTTATTCGTTGTTTCAATTCTTTTATTTCTTTAGTTAGAGGGCTTTGTTCTTCCTGAGGAAGAGGTGCCTGGTTTCCTCTACTGCCAACTCCCCCTGGTTTGCCTCTACATTCTGAATTACTTCTGGCAAGGCTTTGATTTCTTTGCCCTGGGTAAACCTTTACAGTTCGTCCAATTCTGTTTCTGTGAATACTTTATTTCGTGTTATAAATTGACGTTGATCTGCTAGTCTCTATTCTGTTATTTCTAATTTTGGCTGTTGTTGTTTCTAGAACTGGTGCATTCGTTTCAGTTATCCTCTTCTTGTTGGACTTGATCTGTAATAACAGATCATTATTTCTTTGTTTTCAATCACTGTGTATCTGCGACGGGTAAACACCTTTTCTTCCAGTAGTTCTGCAGCTGCTGGCCCTGGTTGCTC
This sequence comes from Crotalus adamanteus, assembly GCA_039797435.1. Lineage (NCBI taxonomy): Eukaryota > Metazoa > Chordata > Lepidosauria > Squamata > Viperidae > Crotalus > Crotalus adamanteus. The sequence goes on along the minus strand of CM077935.1, from coordinate 61,900,520 downwards.
AGCCAACAGCCCTGAGTCCTGTAGCCCATTTTTCACCAGATATCAGGAACTCCAACATCTAGCGCGGTCTTTAACCTGGGCGATATCCGAGCCAGTATACCTTTTTGAAATTTACGTCTCACCATATTTTTTATGGGAGAGACGTGCTTTGTCTGACTCCTGATGAGACCTGTCCAGTTTGGTTGAACCTCTGGCATAGCTCTCATCTTCCTTAGAGTACACAAGCCCCACAACCACATCAAGGTAGTGCCTCACTGGGGGATTATTATTATTATTATTGGCATTGTTACATTAGCCAGGAGACCACATTGCAATTGCCAAGTAGTAGTTTGGTTTCCAATTTACCACCTCTGTTGTAGGACATGCTCGTATGTTTCCCAAGGTGCACCACAGGAGGGCGAGCTGGCTTCGCACCAGAAAGAAAGATGAGCGACTCTTCCTGCAGCATCATCCTAGGCCCCCTCCCTTCCCCAGAGCTGCCTCATAAAAAGGTGCTGCAAATGGGAAGGTTCAGAGCTGGCAGGAATTGACTGCCTGCACGGAGCACCAGCTCATCTCCCCGCCAAAGTGGTACCTGTTTATCTACTCGCATAGAACATGCTTCTGAATTGTTAGGGGGAAAGAAGCTGAGGCGAGTGACAGAGAGCTCACCCTGCCACACAGTGCTAGGACTTGAACTGCTGGAGCATCTCCAGCATCATTAAGCCACTGAACCACCGCACTTGATCCATTAATTTTCTCATACCAAATAATTTTAAAGTAGCAGAGTATGTCACAGAGAAGAGGACTTTCCTTATCTTTCTGTAGTTGGCCATCTTGAATTACCTATAATATGCTATCATGTGACCTCAGAACCAACATACCATCTAATCCAAGTGAGTTAATGAGTGTGCCCCAGTAAAATAGTCACATATTAGGAATGGTGTTTACCCACTGCTAATAAGCTAAGAATGATGGAAAGGTCTAGCCCTTATTCATTCCTAGTAGCAGGTAACAAAATTCTCACTCTTTTTTCTACTTTGCCTCCATCCTTAACACCCCACCCCCAAAAAAAACACAAACAGAACATTTTACCCTGCCTTCCGTTGATGTACCACTTCAGTAGATAGTCTTCTGGAGTTGGTTGGCATTTAATTGTGTCTGTTTTAATGTACTCTTGCAATTTCTGTTTATATTTTGTTTCAGGCCTGATGGACATCAGAACAACTTGAGGAGTGCTGCATATGAAGCTCTGATGGAAATTGTGAAAAATAGTGCCAAGGACTGTTATCCTGCTGTCCAGAAGACAACTTTAGTTATCATGGAACGGCTGCAACAAGTGCTCCAAATGGAGGTTAGCTTGGATGGCTGAAAGATGTGCAAGTTGGTGATAGTATCCCCCAAAATGGGTGATCTCTAGAACAGGAAAGCTCAACTTGGGGAGTTGTGTATTTTATGTTTTGTTTTGTGGGTGTTTTGCATGCTTTCTGAGATTCCTATAAAATTTCTTTGGCTGACATTGAAATTAAAATATCTATTGCTGGAGGCAAATATTGCCTATATTGGGACTTCCCAATATATGCATATGCCTGTAGTCTGGTCATAACTGTTATGTTCTAATTAAACATAGCACAAGTTCTTAAACCTCACAATCTGTTAGAAAGATGGCCATGGACATCCTCATTCAAATGAACATTTAAGATCAGAATTTGTTCTGCTTGTAGATCTTCATGTTCCTAATCAAGTTAATTTTGGATACATATGAGTTCTTCAATAGATATAAAAAGCTTTAAAGAACATTTCAAATGCTAAACAGTATTTTCTCTCCAGTCTCATATTCAGAGCACAAGTGACAGAATCCAGTTCAATGATCTTCAGTCTTTGCTATGTGCTACATTGCAGGTAAAAACTTAGCATTTATTACTTGATTGTAAAGATGTTCCAAAAGCACATAGTATAAGAACAAGCAGTAATCAGGAGGAAACCAATTTATACTGGACTTTTTACAAATCGAATGCCCCCTTGTTTCAAGCTTGAATTTGTGAAAAACAGTGATACATAGAAAAATGAAGTAATACAAGTGGTTTATTGTTTAAGACAAATACCTTGGATATATACCTCTCTTCAACTGATCCCAGAACTGGTATGTCAGAGAAAGAGGTTCCATCTCTCAGTGCTTTAGCAAAGAGATTTAAGAGCTTTTGCACAGATAAAGTCAGTCTGTTCTAGCTGATGCTCAGCCAAAGCTAGCAAATAACTCTCATTCTTCCATTGTATTTTGCTAGATACCAAAGAAATTAGGACTTATTTCTAAGCTAAAAAGAATTCAGAGTATCATCTACCATGGAATAGGTGATAGTTGTCATTAAAGATTTGCTTATAGATTTTTCCAGTTGCATAATTCATGTCTATTCACAAAATAAGAGAAAAATATAGGCTGACTAGAAGTGAAATGTGGGTGTGGGGAGTAGCATTACAAGAAAGAGCCGAGGTGGCGCAGCAGTTAGAGTGCAGTACTGCAGGCCACTTTAGCTGACTGTGTTCAGCAGGTCAGCGGTTCAAATCTCACCGGCTCAAGGTTGACTCAGCCTTCCATCCTTCTGGGGTAGGTAAAATGAGGACCCAGATTGTTGGGGGCAATGTAAATATATATATACATTGCTTACTGGTGTACACCGCTTAGAGAGTGCTTGCACTTAAAGCGGTATATAAGTCTCATAAAATAAAGAAAGAAAGAAAGAAAGAAAGCTTCCAGCTAAATTTTCATCTTTTCATCAAACAGAATGTCCTTCGTAAAGTCCAGCACCAGGATGCTTTGCAGATTTCAGATGTGGTGATGGCATCTCTTTTGAGGATGTTCCAAAGTACGGCAGGATCAGGAGGTGTCCAAGAGGATGCCCTCATGGCTGTTAGCACTCTGGTAGAAGGTAAATGCTTTGCCTACAGGAAGGGATTTTTTTTAACATTGAAGTCTCTATGAATATATTACTAAACCTTTAGGCTGTCCAAATTCTAGTGTTATGCTACAGTTGGGACATTCTATACATTTGGGGACTTCTATATTGGTTCTGGACATAAGAATATAAATGTAGAAGAGACTTGTGGGCTAAGACCTGGGTGGGGCAGATCAGTTGATATCAGAAAATTATAAGGGCATTTTAATTAGTAAGGATTCGAGTACAGATAATAAAAAATATATTGATGTGCTGTTATGGAACAAGCTCAAAGGAATTCTGTCTTGATTATGAACACGTAATACTTACAAATGTTCATAATACAGGTAGTCCTCAAATTACAACAGTTCATTTAGTGACCGTTTGAAGTTACAATGGCACTAAAAAAGTGACTTACAACTTTTTCACACTTAACAATCATTACGACATCCCCGTGGTCATGTGAACAAAATTCAGATGCTTGGCAACTGACTCACATTTATGACTTGCAATGTCCTGGGGTCAGGTGATCCCCCTTTATACCCTTCTGACAAACAAAGTGAATGGGGAAACCAGATTCACTTAATAACCGTGTTGCTAACTTAACTACAATGATTTACTTAACTGTGGCAAGGAGGGTTGTAAAATGGGGCAAAACAAATGTCTCATTTAGCAACAGAAATTTTGGGCTCAATTGTGGTCATAAGTTGAGGACTACCTGTACCATGTAAAGTGTTTCATACATAATAGCTGTCAGAAAGCTTTGCCAAACAATTCCTTTGATGTCATTAGATTATTGTGCAAAGTAAAAGATATAAACTAATTTATATCTTATGTTATTTTATTATGTAATAGTACAACATAGCAACAGAAGACATAAAAACACGTTTGTGAATTTTGTTTCTGAGAATAGTACAGTACAGGGAGACAGGAAGAGATTTATAGAGAAAGAGAAGACACTTTTAAATTTCTCACTGAGAATTCAGGTCCTTATTTGAATTTTTTTTCCTTCAAGATGGTACTTGGCTGCAGCAGTTCTTGTTCTCTTGTGAAAGATGCCACCAAACACAAGAAAACTTCTTTCCAAATAAATGGATGGAACTGGGTGTGAAAAAATATCTGTTTTGGATCTAAGCTTACTTTTTAATCTTGTCATCTGATCAAATCCCATTGACTGGGAATAGTCTGGTCCAATATGGAAAGGCAGAATTGTTGACATACAGAAACAAAGAACATTACCCTGCTCTCAATTTCCTTACAATGTTTACAATAAGAAAGTGTAGTTGATTTCTTAAAAAAAACATTGGGAGGTCACTTTCTATTCTTGATTCATGACTTTGGTTTTTCATTGGTAAATATGTGTCCTAGAACAGGGGTCCCCAACCTGTGGTCCATGGCCCGTTACCGGGCCTTGGCCACTGGGCCCCGGGAATAGCTAGCAAGTCCCCCCAACTCATGGTAGCACTGCCGCGTAGGCACTAGCGGCCCCATTTGTGCATGCGTGGGGATGTTAGCTCCAGCATCACGCGGACGCTAGTGGCCCCATTTGTGCATGTGCGGGGATGCTAGCAGCAGTGTCACGTGGGCACACATGTGCACACATGTGATCAAATGGGCAGACATGTGGCCCGTTTGCACATGCATGGGTTGCCAGTGGCCCGCTGGTGCATGGGCACTAGCATGTGCGCTGTGGGTGCACACGACCTGCTTGCACATGCATGCACGGGGCCGCATGTGTGCACATTTTGTTGAGGGCGGTGATTATTGCTAGAGTTATGATGCAGAGAAATTAAGAGATGTTAATAAATTTATATATTTTTTCATATTTTTTTCCTGTTGTGGAATGGGAGTAACTATGTTAACCACTATTTATTGAATATTTGTAGCATAATCGGTGGTCCTAGGGTTACCAAAAGAAAAAATGGATGGGGGAATTTGCATCCCTAGAGTTTTGAGAGCTACAAGCCTATCTAGGCTATAGATATCAACTTCATTTTAGATCTCTCATAACTGTTTTTAACCTTTCATTTTGCTCAGTGTTAGGAGGGGAGTTTCTCAAGTACATGGATGCCTTCAAACCTTTCCTGAGTATTGGTTTAAAAAATTATGCTGAATATCAGGTAAGGTCCTCCTCTTTGTCTCAAGAGAGCAGTTGGGATTAGTTTGTGTCTATTCAATATTCAATATTATGATATGAACTCCATGCCTTGACATTTGGGATTAGGTGGTAGTTTTTCTAATACAGGTAATCCTCGAGGTATGACAGATCATTTAGTGACCATTCAAAGTTACACCATACCTCCTAAAAGCCATGTACGACCATGATTTGAAGATAAGAATTTTACAAAAGTTATCCGGTCATTCGCACTTATGAATAACTGGGTGGCTTCATAAATTTGCAGAGACGCTGCAGCATGCCCACCTATTCCCCCCCCCCCATCTTTGCCCTGCCAGGTCCCCAAAGGCACTGGGCCTGCTTTGCCCCCCTGTTCCCTCACAATCCCTTGATTATCTTCTGAAGATCTGCAGAACTCAGTATAGTGGGCCGTTCTTACTGGGCCACGTGGAGCAGCCGTTTGCAAACTGACCTTGGCAAAGCAGCATTTTCCCCGCCTTCTGCCTTTCTGCATGGCCTCTTTAACTCAAAACAGGATAATGAGCCACAGTTTGTGCCTTGCAGTTTCTATATTTCCTCCTGAAAAAAGTTTTAAAAGGAAAAACAGCAGTGTGTTGCAGTGAGAGGGTGATGCAGAGGCAGCTGCTTTGCCTTGTTTGAAACCTGACCTGGAAGGCAAAGCTGCTCTTTCCCCTCCCTCTGCATTGCCCTTTTAACACTTAACCCTTCATTGTCTGTTCTCCTCTCACTGCAACACCGCTGTTTCTCCTCCTTCCTTTTGAAACTTTTTTTCAGGAGGAAATATAGAAGCTGCAAAGCACAAACTGTGGCTCATTATCCTGTTTTGAGTTAAAGAGGCCATGCAGAAAGGCAGAAGGCGGGGAAAATTCTGCTTTGCTGAGGTCAGTTTGCAAATGGCTGCTCCATGTGGCCCAGTAAGAACGGCCCACAATACTGAGTTCTGCAGATGGCTGTGGGGACCCCAAGGAAAGGAAGCAGAACACGGGGGTATCTTGGGGTCGGTGAGGCCCTGGCATGCCCAAGGCAGGCATCCTTGAGGCACCCCATGCGCATTTAACGACCCTTGCATTCACCCCTACATTTCGTTTAACATATGCATTGGGGTGATCCAGGATGAGGGCTCTGTCACCTGAGTTTCAATTAACGTCCTCCCGCCTTATGACCAAAATGGGCAGGCTCCATTACTGTCGTAAGTCAAGGATTACCTGTATTGTTGGGATTGGAGAGAATTATGGTATCATTCTTTTATTCTTACAGTGTTTTTAAGACGTAGCAGTAATTCTATTTCCGAATCAGTGAAGATAGGTAGTTGTCAAAACATATACAGGTAGTCCTCGACTTACGACCACAATTGAGACCAACATTTCTGTTGCTAAGTGAGACATTTGTTAAATGAATTTTCCCCCATTTTGGAACCTTTCTTGCCACAGTTGTTAAGTGAATCACTGCAGTTGTAAAGTTATTCACGGTTAAGTGAATCTGGTTGTCCAATTGACCTTGCCTGTCAGAAGGTCGTAAAAGGTGATCACATGACCCTGGGACACTGCAGCTGTCATAAATATGAATCAGTTGCCAAGTGTCTGAATTTTGATCACATGACCATGGTGATGCTGCAATGTTTGTGCGAAAAATAGTCATAAGTCCCTTTTTAAGTGACATAACTTTAAAGGGTCACTAAATGAATGGTTGTAAGTCGAGGACTACCTGTACTAATGAGAACAAAAAGTATTCTTTTAACCTATAACCTCACATCTGAATCCTGAGGCTGTAAGCAGCTGAAATGTTTTTATCTCTTTTTCTCTTTTCTTGTCTAATTAGGTATTCTCATTGATTCTAACTGCTTTAGAATTATTTTGTCCATCATGCAGTTTGGCAACATTCTTGAGGCCTAGATTATAACAAAATTCAATAGTATGTATGTCAGTTGTTTAAAAAATGATAAGCCTGGGTTAGAAAGATACAGAGTTCTTGGTGGTGGATTAAGGAGGACAAAAGTTTAATTGTGGTTCTGATAAAAATATTTTAGAACCATTTTTTATATTCAGCATTGTTTTTCCTCAAATTTTGAAAACAATTTACACATAAGTAGTAAAGTTGCTTACAGTCCCAGGAGCAGCAGCAAGCATAAAGATTCCCACCACGCTAAGCGTGATACCTACTCAAGTTACCCGGCAAACACAGTCCCTGCAGTCATCTGTTACTTTCTATCCAAAAACATCACATTTGGTGTAGAAGCAGAAAATGGCTAGGCCTGGATGACAAATTAAAAGCTTTGCAGCAGTGGTACAAAACTGAATTAAAATGCAGTATTGTGCATGGAAGGGAGCAGGCCCTTTCTGCAAATACTTGAATGGATGTGGGGATGGAATATCAAATCCTAGGAATCTGCATGAATCTGAAGCTGTGCTTTTAAAAGAGAGGAGGTAGTACATTTGAAAAATAAAAACCTAAATAGTTTTAGGTGCAGGGATCAGTGAATTGCAGGCAAGTGTTAGTCCATGAAAAATTGTCACCAGGACCTCCCCCAGTTTTAATATGTTTTTTTCTATGGGAAAAGTGCATATCTGCTTCCTCATCAACTCAAAAAAAAAAATTGCAGATAGGAGTCTATTTGAGTTCATTCTCCAATTTATAGGACTTTTATTTTTGGGCTCCATGATCCCAATCAGAATCAGATCTTTTACATTAGCTGTGGAGTTTTATTTTATTGGAGACTAAATCAAAGAATAAGACAGCCAGTTTGGTATAGTGAGTTCTAGTCCAGCTTTAGGCACAAAGACAGTTGGGTGACCTTGGGCCAGTCACTCTTTCTCAGCCCTCGGAAGGGACCAATGGCAAACTTCTTCTGAAATTTTCAAGAATTGACATGTGCTAGGTCTCTAAAGTTCTTACCCTATCTCAAGGAAGTAGAGATTCTCATACATGGATCACAATCCTTTTAAATGGAGGAGGATGTATGACAGGCTGTTACTCTTAGAAAGCATATTACTCACATGCAAAAAAGAGAGACATGCAGCTTACATGAAGGATATTCTTATAAGGTTTGCAACAAATCAGAAAGTATGGGAATAAATTTTTGTACAAGAGAACAGAAATCGTAGAGTAAGTAAAAACAAGAAGGCAGCAGTAATATTCCTAGATGCAGAAGAAGCTTTTGATAACTTTGAAGTGCCCTTACAAGCATTTTTAAACAACAGGAATTTACTAGAATTTAAAATTTGGTTGTATTGATGGCAAAGAGATTGTAGCAAATGGAACACATATTTTCCAATAAATAAAGCTACAAGACAAAGGTGCCTACTTTCTCCATTATTATTTGCTTTAGAAGTTTTCACAGATTCAGAAAGACAAATATTTTGGATCAAAATTCCTGGAGAAGACTACAAGATGAAATGTTATGCAGACAATGTAGTATTAATTATTATTCAACTACAGAGCTCTGTGAGCTCCAAAAGAGAGAAAATTAATGAAAAAAGAACAAATATATAACAAGATCAAAGAGGAACATGACATAGTGACAAAAGCATATGATTGTGAGATAAGGAAAAAAATGAAATATTTGGGACTCTATTTGACAGGGTGCAACAAAAACATATTTCAGAACAACCATGATAAATCATGGAAAAAATAAAACAACAGCTTGATAGGTAGAGAAACCTAAAACTTCATTGGCTAGGACATATCAGGACAGTAAAAATGAATGTTCAAATCAAGATGAATGTCAACTCCGCAACGAACCTGGCTGCAGCCATTTTGCTCATTCTAGGTTGCCACAAGAATGGGATGGGGTGCGGTGGATTTCTACTAGTCTAAACATTTTACTGTCCCATGGGAACCAAGGCCATTTTTGTCAGTTAGATGGGCGTGAGCATTTGGTTAGAAAGCCCACCAAACTGTTCTATTGGGAAACATAGCTGATTGCATAGCATTGGTGTGGGAAGTTCAACTTTGTAATGTTGTCTCTCTTTGAAGGGGATTTCAGGCTTGGTTTCACTTTTGACCATGCCGATACTATGTAACCAATAAACATGTTCTTTTTAAAGGAAATTTCAAGCCTCAGAGTTCTGATTTGTTTGGTCTTGTCTATCAGAACCTTGACATTAAACCAAATCTCATTCAAAATGCTCTCTTTCTTGGGGTGCTGAGCCCCGGCTGCCTACCCACCACTTTGGGAGGACAGCGAAGACTCAGTGAAGATGTCGTTATGGAGAAAAAAGAGGAATCTGCTGCAGGTCGCAGCGGAGATTCGGCCATCGGAGCGCAAGCGGCTGCTCCGGTCACCGAAGAAGGTCTGATGACGGGGGCCCAGCCAAACAGCAGGATAATCCAGCCAGAGAAGTTGATGCCTCAAGAGGGGACCACCATCCTGGCAGACCTCTATCAATTGGAACTGATCCCTCAGTGTAGAAGCCTGCTGAAGAGGAGCTGTTGTTAATTCCACTCCAGGGTCCATCTTCTGCAGCGCAGAAGAAAGGGAAGGGATCGACTGGATGGGACAACTCCGCTGACTGGAAGTACCAGACTGAAGTTCACATTCCTTCAGTCGAGCACCTAAAGGAGAAATTTGACCAGCTGGAAGTCAAAGAAGGGGTTCCTGCAGCCCAATATGGGTGAAAAGGGTAAGGCGAAGACTTATCCATCACTTCCACCCCCTTGCCGAAGTCTCAGTCCTGTTGCTGGTGCCCGTGCTGCTTCACCCACTCCTCCATCAGCCGCAGGCTTGAGCTCTCGATCCCAGCAAAGCCCTTTGCAGCAGCCTCGCTCTGTGAGCCCGGTTGCCCAGCAGAGGAGATTCCAGAGGGTGATGTGGCCTCAGCCCCAAGATCAGCAAGCTGCTCAGCAACCAGTATACCTGGCACTGCAACACCTGGAGCCACCACCGATCAAGCCCACTTTCAATAGAGACCCTGAGAAGTTGCCGTTCTTCCTAAACCAAGTGTGGGCTGTGATGTGGATCGTTATGCCCACGCCTATCCTGATGATGCCACAATGGTGAATGCAGTGATGACCAACATGGAAGGGGAAGCAGCGGAGTGGGTGACCAAACTTCATGATGAAGGGGCTTCGGAGTTGTTGGATGCAAATTTATTCATGGAAAAGCTGAGAGTCAGGTTTGAGGATGAATCCCAAGCTCTGCAAGCAGAAAAGGAGATCCATCGCTTGAAGCAGAGAGGTCACCTGGCGAAAGAATATGTCCAAGAGTTCCGGAGAGTTGCTGGTCGCCTGGGACAGTGGCCAGAGCAGTCCCTGATCCACTATTTCAAACAAGGGCTGGACTGTGACCTGCTCCAAGCATGCATCTACCAAGGGACTCTGAACCAGCTGCAAGAGTGATTTAACATGACAGTAACCTTGGACATCAAATTGAATCGTGTCAAGAGACCAACTGTCACCGAGCCAAAGCTGAGCCAAGGTCCAGAGAAGCGCCTGTTTGGACGGTGACCCCAAGCCACTTCAACCACGGATGCTCGAGCAGCCACCAGGGCTCCCATCAAATGCTTCCCATGTGGGCAGCAGGGCCATCGTGCTGCTGAGTGTTTAGCCCCTGCCCCCCAAGCAAAAGCCGCACCAGTTTCAACTGCTAAGCCAAGAAAACCACCACCACAGGCAGGACGGGAGAGAAGTCCAATTGGGCCAAACAGGAGCAAGCAGTCTAAATTTCCTCCCCGCCCCGGGGAGAAGCAGGAGCCCCACCTGAACACCTGCCCGTACTGGCACCTTATGCTAGCGATAAGGATGATGAAGACGACCCGATAGTAAGTCGACCCATCCCACCTTTTGCTTTCCCCGCCAGGATTAGAGTGCCAAAGACGGGCCCAAACCGATTTAGATGTTTTAATAGACTCGGGCTGCACCAGGTGCTTAACTAACGTGCGCACAGTTCTTAAGTTGGGGATTCACGCCAAACTGTTGCCCCTAGCTATGAAGTTTGAACAGGAAGATGGGTCGCTTATCAGAGGTTCCTCAGCAATGCACCTAACAGAGCTGTTGCGTCTGGAAATGTGACAGCACTGGGAGATCATTTGCTTTGTGGTAGTCCCTAAGATGAAAGAGACTGTGATTCTAGGCTTGGCTTGGCTTGAGTGGCGTCCCAATATTTGGTGGGAGAACGGCGTGCGAACTCTGAGACTAGCCACAGGACCTCTCCCACCAACTGACCTTAGTGAGATAAAGGGGGCTGCTGCCATCGGAGTTCAGGGAGAGCCTATTGAGACATTAAAGGCTCCCGTGGAACAATTACCAGGGATCCAACATCCTGGAGCAGTCGGCCTGCCCACTCCGTCAACCAGAGCATCTTCCCCCCGAGGCGTGTGATGACGATGGCGCCGCCGAATACAAGGTCTCCAGCATCCACGACTCCCAATGGCTCAAGGGCCGCTTCCAGTACCTCATTGAATGGAAGGGCTACGGACTGGAGGACTTCATATGGAAGGACATGGCCCACGTGCATGCTCCTGCACTGATCCAAGAGTTCCACACCTGGTTCCCTTCAGGGCTGCACCCAGATCATCAGCCCCAGTGGAAGGGCCCTGTGGTGAGGGATAGTGTTGTGGTCTGTTGGCCTCCGGAGAACTCCGCAGCCAACTCAGAGGAGGAAGCACAGGAGTGGGCATCGGGCCCAGTGTCAGGGCCAGCTGAAAGCTCTGATGGGGACAAAGGAATGGAGCTGTCTCAGCCAGGGACAGAGGTGGAGCCTGGGCCATCCGCCAGCCCCCAGATGGAAAGGCTGAGACCTCCATGCCTTGAGGCAAGTGATTCAGGAGAGGAGGTTCACATGGGGCCAGTAATTGATGCATGGGTGCAGTGGAGGCTGAGAAGAGAACAGCAAGAGGCTATGGGCCAGTCTTTGGGCGGAAGAGTCACCGTGGCTAACAGAGCCTCACCCTCAGCTGTCGATAAAAGGCAGGGGCGGAGACGAATAGGTGTGGCAGACAACTATTTGTCTCCCTGCCCGTCAACCACTTCTATTTGGAACTCCTGACTCTTGTTTGGAAACTTGCCGGAGTTTTCCTTGGATCCTGTGGCGCTGGGAGTCGGAGCGCCTTCTGAGCGTGTGCATGTGTCTTATGTTGGAAAAAAGCCAGCTTGCCTGAAGGACTCTTGCTGCAAGCGTGCTGAGAGACTGAGATTAACTCTTGGGTTTTGGGAGACCCCTGCAGGGGAAAAAGGGAGCAAACTTCATTGTTTGGAGGCAACTAAAGACTTTAACAGTCGACTGTGTGAAACTTTTGGCATTCCTGAATAAAAGGAATGTTGGAGATTTATTGATGCGTCTGTTGTGCTCGGGGAGTCGGGTCAGAACAGTTTGTCTGCCACCCCTTAAACTGACAACATGGAGCAGGTCTGGGCAGAGAATGCAAAGCTGACGCAACAAGTAGCCATGCTCTCAGCACAGTTGGCTCAGCTTCAGGTTTCCACTGCTCCACACCCCCAGAGCAAATGCCCCGTTGCTGTGCTGGATAAATTCAATGGGACTCAGGGCCAGTTCCTGGCGTTTTTGGGACAATGCCAACTTTATATGAGCCTGCGGGCAGAGGACTTCCCCACTGACCGGACGAAGGTGGGGTTCATGCTCAGCCTTCTGTCGGGAGCTACAGCCCGGTGAGCCACCCCCACAGTCGGCTAGCAGACGCCTCAAGGCCCTGAAACACGGGTGATTGACGCTGACTGAGTACATCAGCAAGTTCAGGCTGCTCAGCCAGGACTCCACCTGGAACGAGGCGGCACTGATGGATGTCTTCCAGGACTGGCTGTCAGAGGAGCTCCTAGACGAGTTGGCCCGCGTCGACACACCGCCCACTGAAGAAACTCATCCATTTATGCCTCTGAATAGACGTGCAGCTGCAGCAGCGGAAAAGCCGCCACCCCCCCCCCCCAGGAGGCCTGTTTGTCCCCTGTCCGGCATGAGGACCCCACTCCGCAGGAGGAGCCCATGGAGCTCGGGGCCACCAGACCTCGCCTCTCTGCAGAAGAGAGGAACAGATGGCGTCGGGGGCTGTGCCTGTATTGTGGGGAGCCGGGACATATGGCAGCTTCTTGCCCCAAGAAGAAGTGAGGGGCATTGTCGGCTGGGCCCGTTGCGTTCTCCCCGAATAACTTGTCGGGAAACATCTAAAGCTTGACCTAGGGGGCACCTTAGGTTGGGCCTCTCAACAAACAGGCCAGAGTACTCCGGTCCCCCTGCCTGAGGAATGGCCCCAGCATTTGATTCTGGCCACGTGCTTGCTTCTGCCGGGCTGGCAACGTGGCGTTTTAGCCCACACCCTGATAGACTCGGGGGCTACCATGAACTTTATAGACGCCATGTTCGCAGCCAGATGGTCACTTCCGCAGTGCCCGGTGTCTCCCCTGTTCCTTGTGGAGACCATCAATGGCCGGTTGCTGTGGTCCAGCCCAATTACGGCCGCCACACAACCGCTGTGGATGCGTATTAGCATGCACGATGAGGCTGTCCAATTTTACATTGCCTCCGACCTGCATTTTCTGGTGGTCCTGGGCATGGACTGGCTTCAGGCGCATGACCCCCTGATCTATTGGTCCCAGAGCCTCATTGTGTTCCCGAGCTGGCAATGCTCACCTAGTATGTGCAGCCCAAGTCCCAAGTCTCACCAGGGCAGCCCTGCCATCTGAACTGACTGACTTTGCTGACGTCTTCAGTGAGAAAGAGGCGGACCAACTGCCCCCACATCGGCCTTACATTGCCCGATACACTTGGTCCCTGACGCCCCACTTCCGGTTGACTGTATTTATGCCATGTCCGAGCCCAAACTGGTCACGCTGCGGGACTTTTTGGTGAAAACGCCGAGGGGTTTCATTCGGCCTTCTGCTTCCCCACTGGCCATCCCTGTATTGTTCGTTAAGAAGAAATCGGGGGAATTGAAACTCTGTTGCGATTACTGCAAATTTAACTCCATCACGATGCGCAACAGGTACCTGCTACCCCTCGGAACTCCTCTCCTCCTCTCCGGGAGGCTCAAGTCTTCACCAAACTGGACCTATGGGGGGCATACAATCTGGTCCAGGTCCGGGCTGGAGATGAGTGGAAGACAGCATTTCGTACTTGGTATGGGCATTTGAGTACATGGTCATACCGTTTGGCTTGACCAATGCCCCTGCCATCTTCCAGCACTTCATGAATGATATTTTCCAGGACCTATTAGACTAGTTCGTTGTCATTTATTTGGATGACATTTTGATTTACTCCCCGTCCCGGGAGAGCCATCAACAACCCCTCCGGTTGGTTCTGCAATGGCTTCGGGAGCACCAGCTCTACGCCAAGCTGGAGAAATACCAGTTCTTCCAGACTACCGTCAAGTTCCTAGGTCACCGCATCTCCCCCGAGGGCATACCTATGGAGCCTGGCAAAGTGGAGGCGTTATGTAACTGGCAGCCTCCATGTCGGGCCAAGGATGTTCAACGGCTCCTGGGCTTCACCAATTACTATCGGACTTTCATCCCTGGGTTCGCGTCCTTGACCACACCTCTCACTCGACTCCTGCAGAAACGGACTTCTTTCCAGTGGAGCGCTGTGGAGCAAGGAGCATTTGAGAGTCTGAAGCGAGCTTTTATGACGGAGTCTATCTTGAAACATCCTGACCTGCACCGTCCCTTTGTCGTGCAGGCTGATGTGTCCTACATTGCTGTGGGGGCAGTGCTACTCCAGGCTCACGCACCCGGCGGCACCCTCTTTCCCTGCACCTATTCCCGAAAACTCAATCCAGCAGAGCGTAATTATGCCATCTGGGAAAAAGAGTTGCTGGCCATCAAGGTGACGTTTGAGATCTGGAGGCATCACCTGTAGGAGGCCCAGCAGCAGATTGAGGTGCGCACGGATCATAAGAACTTGGAGTTTCTGCAGGCCGCCCGGAAATTGAATCAGCATCAGATTCGATGGTCCATCTTCTTCGCTCGGTTCAATTTTCATGTTACATACATTCCAGGCAGCCACAATCAGAGAATGGACACTCTTTCCCATAAACCGGAATATATGCGCACAGAGAAGCCTCCACTCCGGACAATCTTGCCCATGGAGTCCCTTGAAGCAGTCCAGGAACTGGTGGACTTGCAGGTGCGGATCCGGGAGGCCCAGCAACAGGACACATGGATGGACCGATGACGAGCGGAGTCGAGGCCGGACTACCTGTGGACGTTCACGGATGGACTCCTCCGGTTCCGTGACCAGATGTATGTCCCTGCGGGTCCACTTCGTGGCCTTGTGTTATCTCAATGCCACGACAGTCCCGCTGCAGGGCATTTCAGCCTGTTTAAGACATTGGATTTGGTCTCCTGCACCTTCTGGTGGCCTCACCTACAGCACGACGTCTGGGCCTATATCGCGTCTTGCGGTCGATGCCAGCAGGCCAAGCATGCAACAGGGGCACCCCCAGGTCTTCTGCACCCCTTGCCAACTCCCAACAGGCCCTGGGGGGCAGACTCCATGGACTTTCTGATGGACTTGCCACCTTCATCGGGGTTCACTACGGTCCTTGTGGTGGTTGACATGTTGACCAAAATGACACACTTTATTCCCTGCTGTGGGCTTCGGACGGCCCATGTCACAGCTACATGGACTGCCCGACAAAGTTATCTCAGACAGAGGGACGCAGTTCACGGCCCTGTTTTGGAAGTCCAGGTGTGCCTGTCCTCGGCCTACTGCCCGGATTCGGATGGAGGAATGGAGAAGGTCATAGGAATCCTGTAGCAGTACCTGCGTTGTTTTATCAACAAAAAACAGGACGACTTGGCGAACTATTTAGCAGTGGCAGAGTTCGCCTTTAACAATTCCCAGCATACCTCCACAAGTACGACTCCATTCCTCGCTAACGTGGGTTATCACCCCCAGTTGTTCCCTCTCACGCCGGTTGACTCCCCAGAACCCACAGCCAAGGATTATCTTGCCGAGTTACAGACAGTCCACCACTTAGTCTGGCGACGGCTGGACAAAGCCAAGGAGGACTACAAAAAGGTTGTGGACCGGTCCCAATGCGAAATGCCAGCTTTAGCCGTGGGCGATCGGGTGTGGTTGTCCACTAAATACCTCCCATCCGATCGACTGGCTAGGAAGCTGGACCATCGCTTTCTGGGCCCCTTTCCCGTCGAGGCCATCATCAATCCGGTGGCATATCGGCTGACCCTGCAACGCTCCTTAAAAGTCCACCCTACCAGTCAACCACTTCTATTTGGAACTCCTGACTCTTGTTTGGAAATTTACCGGAGTTTTCCTCGGATCCTGTGGCTCTGGGAGTCAGAGCGCCTTCTGAGCATGTGCGTGTGTCTTATGTTGGAAAAAAGCCAGCTTGCCTGAAAGACTCTTGCTGCAAGCGTGCTGAGAGACTGAGATTAACTCTGGGTTTTGGGAGACCCCTGCAGGGGAAAAGGGAGCGAGCTCTGTTGTTTGGAGGCAACTAAAGACTTTAACAGTCGACTGTGTGAAACTGCTGGCGTTCCTGAATAAAAGGAACGTTGGAGATTTATTGGTGCGTCTGTTGTGTTCAGGGAGTTGGGTCAGAAGAGGGAGGGGGATGAATGGAAGACAGCTTTCAATTTCCCCTTAGGGAGTTTCCAATTCAAAGTGATGCCTTTCGGACTCTCCAAGGAGCTCCTGCTGTGTTTATGCAACTGATAAATCAAGTGCTGCATGATCACCTATACAAGGGGGTTTTCCTTTACCGTGACAATATCCTCATCTATACTGAAACCATGAAGGAACACGTCAAGTTTGTTTGGGAGGTGCTCAAGAAACTGTTGAAAGCTAGTCTCTATGCCAAACTTTCTAAATGCGATTTTCATCAGACGCGCCTCAACTACTTGGGCTACCGAATCTCTAGTGAGGGAGTGGAAATGGACCCTGCCAAAGTCAAAGCTGTGCTGGAATGGCAGCCTCCATGGACCTGCAAGCAACTTCAAAGGTTTTTGAGGTTTGCTAATTTCTATTGGCAATTCATCCCTTCCTTTGCGAAAATCACCATGCCTATTACTGAACTACTAAAAACCGGAAAAGGGGTGGCAAGCCCCGACCTTGTCAGCCTTTACAATGGACTATAGAATGCCAGGCAGAACTGATCAGTGAAGGTAGGAATTTACCCAAAGTTGGAATATTAAGAAATTGCTGGAAGAATAAAGTGTTATCTCGAGAAAGAAATAGAAGGACCTTGAGAAGGATGACTTGGGCTTCCAGTGCAAATGCCCGACTGACCAATCTGGGGGGAGTTTTCTCTGGACCAAAACTTCAACTGCTTAGAAGAGAACCATGTTCCCTTAGTATAATAATAATAATAATAATAATCATCATCATCATCCCCCAGTGAGGCACTGCCTTGAGGTGGTTGTGGGGCTTGTGTACTCTGAGGAAGATGAGAGCTATGCCAGAGGTTCAACCATACTGGACAGGTCTCATCAGAGGAGTCAGACAAAGAGTGTCTTTCCCATAAAAAATATGGTGAGACGTAAATTTCAGAATGCCATACCGGCTCGGATGTCGCCCGGGTTAACAAGGTCCATGCTAGATATTGGAGCTCCTGGATATCTGATGAAAAATGGGTTACAGGACTCAGGACTGTTGGCTGAGCAACCAGGGCCAGCAGCTGCAGACCTACTGGAAGAAAAGGTGTCTACCCGTCGCAGATACACAGTGATTGAAAACAAAGAAATAATGATCTGTTACTACAGATCAAGTCCAACAAGAAGAGGATATCTAAAACGAATGCACCAGTTCTGGAAAGAACAACATCCAGAATCAGAAATAACAGAACAGAGACTAGCAGATCAACGCAGATTTATAATACGAAATAAAGTATTCACAGAAACAGAATTGGACGAACTGCAAAGGTTTACCCAGGGCAAAGAAATCAAAGCCTTGCCAGAAGTAATTCAGAATGTAGAGGCAAACCAGGGGGAGTTGGAGGTGAAGGAATCCAGCAGAGATATACAACTGTTCTCATTTGGAAACCAGGCACCTCTTCCTCAGGAAGAACAAAACCCTCTAACTAAAGAAATAAAAGAATTGAAACAAAGAATAACTGAGCATCTCGAACAGCACAAAAACAACAGAATAAGGCTGCCTGCATTGAAGCTTGTACCAAAGAAACAGCTAGCACAAGCATTAAAAGATGCAAATACTGCAATATCAAGTATAAGCACCAATTCACTGCAAGAAACAAACCAACTAATGTACAGCACAGCTGCAGTTATAACTGAATACCTGGGATGCAAAATCAACAAAGAAGAAAAACAAAAAAACAGTGCACCACAAAAATGGAAGGTTAGACTAGAAAATAAGATCAGCAAGTTAAGATCACATGCAAGCAAGCTAGAACAGATGAAAGAAAAGAAGCTGAAGAACAAGAAGACCAAAGAATACCTAATCAAGAAATACCACTTAGAAACAAGGAAGATCAAGGAAGCACTGGAAATAATAAAGCAACAAATAACAACTATAGCCAGGAAAATCAGTAGATATGAAGCTCGAATTGCAAACTATAGGCAGAACCTCCAATTTCAATCCAATCAGAAACGTTTCTACCAATCCATCAATGGAGAAACTGCAATGAATCAGTCAGTACCTGACAAGGAAGAAACAGTGCAGTTCTGGAAGCAGATATGGGATAACCCAAAGAAATACAACAAGGATGCGGCTTGGTTAAAAGAGGTGGATGCAAATAAAACAAGTTGAAATGAAAGAACTAGTAATAACAACAAAAATGGTAGAAAAAAGAGCAAAGAAAATCAAAAATTGGTCAGCACCAGGTGAATATGAACTGCATGGGTTTTGGTTGAAACAAAAAGATCAACTCCTACTAGACAAAATGATCTTGGAAAACTGCAAGAAAAGGAACACCAACCTGAATGTGGCATGGATTGACTACAAAAAGGCATTTGACTCTCTGCCACATGACTGGATAATCAAGTGCCTAGAAATAACAGGAGTCAGTAGAAACATCAGAAAATTTGTGCAAAGATCAATGGCACAATGGAAGACACAGTTGCAGATCAATGGTGAGAGACTGGGAGAGGTTAATATCAAGAGAGGAATATTTCAAGGAGATTCATTGTCACCATTACTATTTGTTATTGCACTGTTTCCTCTGTCAACAATCCTGAATAACTCAGGACATGGCTATCAAACATCAAAAACATCTACCAGACTATCCCATCTCCTTTACATGGATGATCTGAAGCTGTATGGAAAAACATCATCTGAAATAGAATCGCTGCTCAACACTGTCCGTATATATAGCCAAGATATTGTTATGGAGTTTGGCTTGGCGAAATGTGCCACACTTACTATCAAACAAGGGAAAATAATGAAAAATGAAGGAATCAAGATGCCCCACGAAAATAACATTAAGAGTTTGGATGAGGAAGATTACTACAAATACTTGGGTATCCTTCAAGCTGACAACATCAAGCACACTGAAGTCAAGAAAAAGATTAGAGGTGAATACATCAAGAGAGTGAAGAAGATCTTAAAGTCCAAACTCAATGGAGGAAATACCATAAAGGCAATCAACACCTGGGCAATTCCAGTCATTAGGTACACAGCTGGAATAGTGTACTGGACTCAAGCAGAACTAAAAGCAATGGATAGGAAGACCAGAAAAATAATGACAATGAATCCACGCAGTGACATTGACAGACTTTATCTACCAAGGCAAATAGGTGGGCGTGGAATGCTACAAGTACATCAGATGGTTGAAGAAGAAAAAATGGCTTTGGAAGAATATCTGAAGAACAATGATGAAGATGCACTGAAATTAGTATATCAGGAAGGCTTAATGACTACTGGAGAGACCAAACTGGCCTACAAGAAAGACCAAATGAAGAACAGAATAGAGGCATGGGAAGACAAAGCACTACATGGCCAATACATTAAATAGCTGGGAAAGCAGATAATAACAAGACCTGGCAATGGCTAAGAGCAGGAAAATTGAAGAAAGAGACCGAGGGACTAATTCTGGCTGCACAAGACCAAGCCTTAAGGAGCATATAAAGTCAAAATTGAGAAGACAGCAAAAGACAGTAAGTGCCGCCTATGCAAAGAAGCTGAAGAAACAGTGGACCACCTGGTAAGCTGTTGCAAGAAGATTGCACAGACTGACTACAAGCAGCGGCATGACGAAGTAGCAACAATGGTGCATTGGAAGATCTGCAAAAAATGTCATTTGCCTGTAAGCAAAAACTGGTGGGATCATAAAATAGAGAAAGTCATAGAAAATGATAAAATTAAACTGCTCTGGGACTTCAGAATTCAAACAGACAAGGACCTGCAACATAACACCCCAGACTTAACAATTGTCGATAAGAAAGACAAAAAAGTCTGGATAGTGGACGTGGCAGTGCCTGGAGACAGCAGAATAGACGAGAAAGAACTGGAGAAGATAACAAAATACAAAGACCTACAAATAGAAATAGAAAGACTGTGGCAAAAGCAAGCAAGGGTAGTACCAATAGTGATAGGCTCTTTGGGTGCAATCCCAAAACAACTGGAGCACCACTTGAACACCATTGGCATTGACAAATTCACTATTAGCCAATTGCAAAAGGCGGCCTTACTAGGAACTGCTTCCATCCTGCGACGATACCTGTGATACCATCGAACATCCACATCCGCCTATCCTAGGTTCTGGGTAAGGACTCGATAGGTAGACAAAGTGCCAAATCCAGTCTGAACATCTCGCTGACTGTGCGATGATCCATAATAATAATAATAAAGTTGGAAGGGACCTTGGAGGTCATTGAGTCCAACCCCCTGCTCACGCAGGAACCCTACACCATTTCAGACAAATGGCTGTCCAGTCTCTTCTTAAAAACTTCCAGTGTTGGAGCATTCACCGCTTCTGGAGGCAGGTTGTTCCATTGGTTAATTGTTCTAACTGTCAGGAAGTTTCTCCTTAGTTCTAAGTTGCTTCTCTCCTTGATCAGTTTCCATCCGTTGCTTCTCGTCCTGCCTTCAGGCGTCTTGGAGAATAGCTTGACTCTTCTTTGGGGCAGCCCCTGAGATATTGGAACACTGCTATCATGTCCCCCCTCGTCCTTCTCTTTGTTAAACTAGACATACCCAATTCCAGCAACCGTTCCTTATATGTTTTAGCCTCCAGTCCCCTAATCATCTTTGTTGCTCTTCTCTGTACTCTTTCTAGAGTCTCAGCATCTTTTTTACATCGTGGTGACCAAAACTGGATGCAGTATTCCAAGTGTGGCCTTACCAAGGCATTGTAAAGTTTATATGACTCTCCTTGGTTAAGGAGAGTTCTAGAATGTGTAGAAAGTTACCAAACCACCGAGGCAATTCCACAAGTACCTGTCAATGCAAAGGACTTAACTGTAATTTTTTAATATAAATCTGACACCAATCTCTATTATGATTATGGTTTAAATACAAGCCTTCCAGCACAATTGAAGGAAGAGTTCCAAGTAAATCTACAATTTTCAAGGGAACAAGTTTGGGACTTTTTCTTCTTGGATACTAACTAGGTTGAGAATTCCTTGAGAAAAAGAGAAGTTTATAATTACTTGATAGACATTCCAGAGAAGAAAAAGATTTTATTTTATGATGAGAAGCTGGAGGGAGTGACTTAAACTTAATGAGCCAATTGGAGTTGAGATGCATTTTACCAGTCTGATATATGTAATCAAAAGAAAGCTCTAATGTATGGTTTTGTGTTTATAAAGTGGGTTTGAAAATGGGTTTCTTTTCTTTATAATGCTTGAGTAATTACTAAAGTTTGTAAAATATTACTGAAAGTGAATTTAAAAGTATGTACTGTGTGTTAAGAGGAACTTTCAACTTTTTAAAGAAAAGTTCAGAGTTTTAAAATAGGGGTTAAAAAAAAAGTTTTTTCCCATTAAGGTTAAAGAATTTGAAAGAGTGTAGTGAATTTTGTTAATATAAATGAAGATAGTATAAAGATTAATAAGTGCAAATAGAAATATATATTACTTTCCACAAGAAAAAAAGTAGAGATGGTTAAATTGACTGTTTTGTTTAAAGAAAACACATCTAGTGTATGTTACTGTGTAAAAACAAAAAGCTGAGGCTGTAATATTATTATCTTCTACGGTGCTAAAAGAGTCAGAAGTCAATGTTCTCCTTCCCTTTTTCCTTCCCCTAGTTTCCCATTATTTTCATTTTCCTTTGTATTTTATATTCTGATAAACTAATAAAAAATTTGAATTGAGAAGGATAACACAATTTGAAACACTGAAACATAATGAAGATTACCTATTAGGACGTATATATGAATTGTTACTGAAATATGACATGGAAATAGAAGAAATGAAAAAATATGTTAAAGTGAATGCAAAACTGGTGCCTGAGGTGCCTGAGGTGTGGTAAAAAGTGACTCATGAAAGTGGTGGGTATATTTGTTTTCGCAGGTCTGCTTGGCTGCAGTGGGCCTAGTGGGTGACTTATGTCGGGCTCTGCAGTCCAACATTCTGCCATTCTGTGATGAGGTTATGCAGCTGCTTTTAGAAAATTTGGGGGTGAGTAAATTGATGGTCTAAAAACAAAAGGAAAATTCCACATCTATCATTGAAAGAAACCTAAAAAATCCTACCAGAAGTGTAAACATTGATATTATCACTTGTTTCTGACAAAGGAAAAAGGAAGCAAGCAGTATAAATAGAAAAATATACTTCTAATTTATGTATGAAATTATGAAAATTATTAAAGTCATAATTTCTATTAAGACCTTCTAATGAGTGCCAGTTAATAATGTGACACCTATTTTTTTAAAATGTATTTTCATCTATAGCTCAACAAATGGACTAAGATGGCTAACCTTTAGTGACCAGCAAATTATGATGGGTAATACTGGGTTGCTGAGACTTGGGAGTATATATAGTCCTCGCTGTATTTGAAGATTTGAGGCCTATTGAATGAGAGAGAAATATGCTGAGAAGTAAAATACTTTTCAATTTTGTTAATATAAAATGGGGAAAGTCCCGAACATTTTGGGGACAATGTCTGATAAAATTTAAGTATCCAATTTAACAATGTAATTTCTAAAAGCTAAAATACTTATTGTGAATAAAATGACAGTTTGTCTTTACAGAATGAAAATGTGCACCAGTCTGTTAAACCACAAATTCTCTCAGTATTTGGAGACATTGCTCTTGCAATTGGAGGAGAATTTAAAAAATACTTAGAAGTTGTATTGAATACTCTACAGCAGGCTTCTCAAGCCCAGGTTGATAAGGTAAACAATCTTTGGGGCTCTCATATGTTTGAGAAGATACCGTGTTTCCCCGAAAATAAGACCTACCTCAAAAATAAGCCCTAGGTTTGGGGCAAGGCGCACGCCTAAAAGTCAAGCTAGGGTGGGGGTGGAGCTGCCCCACACCTGCTTACCATTGCAGCCAGGCCTCCCATGCCCCGACCCCTACCTTGCCGCCCCACTTCTTCTGTGGCTGCTCACCGCCGGTCATGCTCGTGTCACCCCCGGCCTCAATTTCGCCATCAGAGGCCTTCAGGAAATCCCTCTGCAGCTGAGAATGGAACTCCGGATTGATGCGTGCGGCACCTCCTGGCCTGCATTTCACCATCAGAGCAGGCTGGGGGTGACCCACACAAGTGGTCGCAGAAGAAGTGTGACGGTGGGGCTGTCAGCACCACTGCGAGGTGAGACGGGGTAAGACATCCCCCGAAAATAAGACCTAGTGCCTCTTTTGGGGGCAAAAAAAATTAAGGCTGGGTCTTATTTTCGGGGAAACACGGATGGATGGATGGATGGATGGATGGATGGATGGATGGATGGATGGATGGTAGCTAGAACAGTAATCCCAAATTAACTCCTTTTTATGTTTGGCCTTAGTCTGATTATGACATGGTAGACTACCTGAATGAACTGCGAGAGACCTGCCTGGAAGCATACACAGGCATCATTCAGGGTCTGAAAGGAGATCAAGAGAATGTACATCGTGAGTCCCTTTTTCATTTTCTCAAGTACCACAAATATTAACCTCTGTGCATGAGATTCAGTTTCTGCCATTGTTTAATCCTGTTAATAATAATGGGAAATTGTCAGTGCAAGCCTCTTAATTTGCTTTGTTTTTAGATTGGAGCTATTGCATTGTAGAACATGGTTGTATTTATTCTCCTTGTATGAACTTTCAGGGTATTTTTGGTTGTCAGAGGTGGAGTTATCATAAATGGCCTATTTTTACAGTCCTGGCCAAGTTACCAGATGCCCTTTGTTTACATCTATGTTTTTACAAAAAAGAATAACCACAGCCCTTTCCCAACTTGAAACAGGTACATGCACCAATGCTACTTTCAGTATAGGTTTCCATTTAGAGCCCCTCTTCCTGAGTTCATCCTGAACAGTTGTAATGTTTCCTGTTTAAATATACATTTTGGGAATAGATTGGTGTGTACCCAGTCGAGTCTAAGAAATCAGCAGATTTTCAGAATAGTGAGGCATTTTGGGGGGTGAACAAAAGTTTTCAGATTTGGGAAGATTTAACTTCTGTGGGATTTTGCCCTTTCAGTTTGTATTAAAATAGCATACAGTACACAATTTTAGGCAAGTAGCTTTAGAAGATTAGAATATGTGTCAAATTTTTAAAAATTAAAGGATTCTTTTCCTCAACTATTAACTTGCATTAAACTCAACTGAACTACCATAGGTTAAGGAATGATGAATGTGGAATAGATAATGGCAGAGGCAGAAGGACTGTGTTTTCTAAGCAAACCCCAATGCTTTATTTCTATAGTCCCACAAATTCATGAATCTCTTCTGTTCCAGCACACTATAATCAATAAAACCTCATGAAACCATTCAGTGTTATTAGAAGCTTGAGTCGTCAGTCACATAGCTATATTTTCCCTTCTCTCTCAAATACTGCTGTGTTTCTCATGTAGAGATATGCATCGGTTTTTGTATGAGCACTAAAAATAGTTTTAAGCTAGCATGTACAAGGAAGGTGTAGAGGCAATGCCAGAAAAAAACAATATCTTTGTAGGTTGCCTCTGATTCAAATGAGGCCCATCACTGAACAGGATGCTAAGATAAACCTTCCAGAATTGTTGATATTGATAGGAAGAAATAAACCTATAATGTAATCCTATAACACTAAATTATGCTTCCTTTTCAGCGGATGTGATGCTGGTGCAGCCTAGAGTAGAATTCATCTTGTCTTTCATTGACCATATTGCTGCAGATGAAGATCATAGTGATGGAGTCGTAGCCTGTGCAGCAGGACTGATAGGGTAAATGCTGAAGACTTACTTTGTGCTTGGGCACAAGGGTAGCTTAAAAGTCCCACAGTGAATCTTAGTCTTGCCTCATATAAAGATGAGATACTTTACCAAGAGCTTTTTTTTTTTTTACATCATAAACCCCCAGAGCGATCCATAGAGGCTGGGTAACTCCATCAGCAGGTTCTTTGGGCGGTGCGGGGATCTGGAAGCTTGGCTGGTTGTGACTTCTCAGGGAAGCATTGGTGAAATTGGCAAACTAAATCAGGAAGACTGCTTTGCTTGGTTGAGCTGTTGCTTCAATAGGTCTTGGGCAGCAAGTTGCTCCTGTAAGAAATCAACAGCTCCTGGGACTGGTGAGTCTTCTGTGGAGTTGTCTGGTAATACTCTTGGGTGTGTTCCATACAGAGCTTGAAAGTGTGTCATTGAAATCGATATGTGGAGAGAGTTATAAGAAAATTCTGCCAGGAGCAATAATGATGGCCAGTTGTCTTGGCTGTAGGTGCATTAACACCTCAAATATTGTTGGAGCAGCTGGTTAGTCTTCTTTGCCTCACCATTCTTGACCGGGTGGTGGGCTGAAGATAGGCTGACTTGAATATTCAAGAGTTAAAACAGTGCCTTCCAAAATCTGAATTGGAACTGTGGGCCTTTATAAACTCACCCTTTTGTAAAAGAACAGCTCTGATTGCTACCTCTGAAGCATCTGTCTGAACAATAAGTCTCTTTGATAGATCTGGATGCTGGAGTAGGGGCTGATGGGCAAAGAGCTGCTTTAACTCTTTGAAGGCTGTTTGTTGCGTGTCAGTCCAAGCAAATCTAACTCCTTTCTTTGTTAGTTAGGTAAGCAGTTTGTTTATGGGCAAAGCCAGGGATAAATTTTCTGAAGAAGTTTGCAAGGCCCAGGAAATTTTGAATGACTTTGGCTGTGCAGGGAGCTTGCCATTCCAGCACTGCCCTGACTTTCTGGGGGTCCATCTGGATACCATTTGTGGAGATATGGTAGCCCAAGAAATCTAACTGTGCTAGATCAAAGGCATATTTTTCTGGTTTAGCAAAGAGGTGGTTGTCTCTCAGTCTACTCGGAACTGTACACATATGTTCTTTTTGCTGAGATTCATCCTCAGAGTAGATCAGGATGTCATTCAGATAAAGGACTACAAATTTATCATTGAGATCAGAAAAAAATTGGTTCATAAATCTGGAAAATATTGCCCCTGCATTGACCAACCTGAATGTGATCACAGTGAATTCAGACTTGCTGTACCAGGTTTTGAAAGCAGTTAAGTATTTGTGGCCCTCCTTGGTTCTAATGAGATTGTAGGCATTGCAAAGATCTATGTCATGGTTCCGACAGAGAGAGATGAATAAAGCAGAACTCCGAGGCTTGAGAATTCCTCAAAGAACATGTTTATTAGTTACAAAGTATTGGCATGGTCAAAAGTGAAACCAAGTCTGAATACACAAGTAACAATTTCCCAATACAACGTTAAATGTCCCACCCATAAAACTATGCAAGCAACTACGTTCACCAATATGATTATTTGGCGGGCTTTTTATGCAACGCCCAGTCCCTAGTCTCCAGAGCAGCCAATGACCTTGGTTCCCACGGGACAGAATATTATTTTGACTAATGAAGCACCTGGGCAACCCCCCCTCCTTCCGTTCTATGTGGCAGCCTAGAATGAGAAGAAAAAATGGCTGCAGCCATGCTCATTTGTAGAGTTGACAATCTAACCTGGTAAAAATTTGTGCCTTCTGCAGCCTGTCCAAAAGATCTGAAATTAAGGGCAGTGGATAGTGGTCTCCGACTGTCACAGAATTGAGGGCTTGGTATTTGTGGACCATACATAGAGGGGGGCACTTCATTTGTGTTTGGTGTGTTCAGGTCTTGTTTCTTGAGTACAAAAAAGGTTGGTGCTGAGGCTAATTTTGAAGGTCTAATAAAGCCCTTTTGAAAGTTAGAGACTAAGTACTGCTTCAAGGTTTCTAATTCCTTAGCTGGCATTGGATACTGTCTCTTGGCAGGTATTTTAGCACCTGGGATCAAGTCTATGGCACAGTCACAATCTCTGTGGGGGGAGGACTGGGGTTTCTTCCTTCCCAAATACTTCTGCAAACTCTGCGTATTTGCTTGGTAGGTTGGGTATCTCCCTGCTTGGGTTCAGGGTTGGCTGGTGGGGGGTTTTGGACTGCTTATCACAATGATGGAGACAGGCCAGGTCATAAAATGAAAAAGGATGCATCTTCCAACAAATTGTGGGGTCGTGGGTTTGTAATCGTCCACACCCCAAAACGACTGGAAAGTCCAGGTGGTTAGTCATGTAAAGAGTTAACGGTTCAGAGTGCTTGGCTGTGGTTAAGTGCAAAGGGACTGTGGAATGGTGTAATAGGACTCAGTTTCAAAAGCTGACTATCAGTGGTTTCACTTGCAAGGGAAACTTCAAATGGGCTATGGCAGGGGTAGGGAACCTTGGGTCTTTTATGACTTGTGGACTTCAATGGGCATACACCGCTGCATTCTGGACCAGTTGCAACTTCCAGATGGTCTTCAAGGGCAGCCCCATAAATAGTGCATTGCAGTAATCCACTTAGGGGGTGACTACAGGTAGTCCTTGAATTATGACTACAATGGAGCCCAGAATTTTGGTCATACAGTAAGTTGAGACACCATGTGACCAGATTCAATTTTACAACTGTTTTTACAACAGATATAAAGCAGGTCTCTGCAGTTGCTAAGCAAACCACATGGTGGTCAAGTGAATCCAGCATATCCAATGGGCATTTTCTGTCAGAAAACTACAAAAAAAATTGTTGCAAGTTGTGGTCACATAACCACGGGTTGCTGCGTCTGGTTGTAAATGTGAGCTGGTTGCCAAGTGCCTGAAGTATGATCATATGACCACGGGGGAGATGTGCTGCAGTCATAACTCATAAGAGTTAAACTCAACTACCCACAACGGGTGTCAAA
Source organism: Crotalus adamanteus (assembly GCA_039797435.1). Lineage (NCBI taxonomy): Eukaryota > Metazoa > Chordata > Lepidosauria > Squamata > Viperidae > Crotalus > Crotalus adamanteus. Next base: position 61,872,300 of record CM077935.1, on the reverse strand, counting down.
CTGCCAGCCTGCAGGCCGGTTGCGTCATGCAGAGGCCGCACCCACCCCAGCTCCAGCAATGCGAAAAAAGTCATGATACGTCGCAACACGTGACACGGCGAGTTTGACACCCGTGAGCCTCAGTAATCATTGAAATCAAGTACTGGGAGGTTTTTCTTTATATTCTTTGCTTTTCACAGGGATTTGTGCACAGCATTTGGGAAAGATGTCCTCAAGATGGTAGAAGCTAGGCCCATGATACATGAATTACTAACTGAAGGAAGAAGATCAACGACGAACAAAACAAAAACCCTTGCTACCTGGGCCACTAAAGAGTTGAGAAAACTGAAAAATCAAGCTTGGTAAGAAGGATCCAACTTTTTTGTTCTTTAAAACATCTGAGTTGTTCCTATACAGTTTGCATTAGAAGTTGGGAGAACTAATGTAAGGCCCAGATATGTTAATTCCCCACTGAGTAAGCTTCGAAATGGTGTAGGAAGTAGCATTTGGATTGTCATCCCCATGGCCTTTGTCTTCAATGTCCTCCTATTCAAAAATTCCTTATTTCTTTCAAGACCTGCTTTAAAAAATGTAAGAAATCTTATGCAACGTGATGTGACAATTTGAAGTGAAAAAGTTGTCTAATAGGAATATTTGTTTAAAAAACCCGCAATAATGAAACAATCTTATTGCTACTAAAGAAATTGCAAGTGTCTCTTTTTATATTACACTGCATTGCCTTATTTTTCTTCACTTACAGATCTTTTACTGTTGGGATGACACCTGAGACCCCCACTGGAATTCTCCAATCTATTGAGGAAAAAAAAAAACCCGAAGTGAGGAGTGTGCACGAATGCTGAGTGTTTGGGAATGAGAGGATGAGTGAGTGAGAGGCTTAAACACACCAAGGTGAAAATCCATCCACAGCAAATGGCAAAACCACTGTTAATGGAGCTAATCACTGACTTGAATAGCAGCAAAACCTTGTCATTGCTTGCCTCCAGGAAGTAGAAAATGATTCAGTACAGTCTCTTCTGACAAGGACTAATTCTCTGTCTTTTGGACAGTGAAGAGGTAGTTTACTTAGTCTAGGACAGAGAAAAGCTAGCTTCAGGTTCAATTTGAGTACTCACATAATAAGGTCTGGCTTTTGTTGTTAGAGAGGAGAAGATGGGGTCCCCAGCCCACCAGTTACCTTTTTTCAGGAGGGAGGGGAGTTTTTGGACACACAACACTGTCATTGCTCAAGACAAATGGGAAGGGTGAAGGATTTTCTTTCAAGAGAGAGAGAGAGAGAGAGAGAGAGAATGAGGCAGTATCTACATTCTCAATTGTAGTTAATGTTTCCCAAAAGAAACACTGAAAAGATTAGCAGTTGCATTTCCTAAACTCACAAGTTCAGTCTACTTGAAGTGGCAGAAAAGTATGAGATTTGAAGGGGGGAGGAGTAAATAGAAGTTGCCCCATGTCGGGTTTCTTTAGGGGATTGTAGGTGGGATGTTCAAAGCTCCCGTTGTGACTTTTTTCACAATCTTGTTTCAGTAAAAAGCGCCTTTCCTTCCTGAGTTTTGTTCAACTGTGAATGTAGAAACCCAGGGTGGGGTGAGAGGCGGGTAGGGTGTCCAGAAGACATGTTAGTAGAGACATTAGGATCCAGTTTTTCCAAATAGGATGTGAGGCTTTGAAACAAAACACAACTTTGAATTGGTGATAATAAAAACAAGTAAAAGGGACAAAGCCCCTTTTGCTGTGAACAAAGCCTGAACCATACACAATTGTGCCAAAGAATTTTTTAAAAGTCTTTAAAAAAAAAAAAAAACTTTCAGGAAATATTGGATTGCAAAACTGAAGTTGAAATTAAATGTTCAAACAAAAAAATGATAAAAGTACAATTTGGAAACTGCTTTGCCTATTCTCTTTATTTGGTTCTGATATGGGGTTAGTTTTATATACTGAAGCTTACACAGGATGGCATTTGTAAAAGGTTATCTTTTTCCACTGCAGTTGAAGATTAATAAAATGGTGTCAAACATTCCCCCCCCCCTGTACTTTTTCTATTACTCTTTCCAGCAAACAGGAAATCTTTTTCCAACCCCTCCCCCCCAAATTGGGCAGCTGTATACTGTTATATATATCTGTTAAAAATCTTTAGCTTCATATATTTAAAAATTTTGTTGCATTATAGCAAGTGGGCAGAGACAACTATTTTCTAAATATTAAGGATTCCTAAAAGCAGAGGGAGTGAGACACACCAGCTTCTAACTATGCAGCTATTGATGCTTAGGGGCTTTCAAAAGATGGGTGCTTTTTATGCTTGCCTTGTAAAATAGGGGATTTAATCCTTTCAAGAAGCATTAAACACATTTATTTTTTAAAAAAACACTCACCTCCCTATTCTCTGTATTTTCTCACGCTCATCTTGGGATTCTCTTTGGTTACCCATCCTCATTGGAAAGCAAACATGCCAGTTTCTTATACAGGGTATCTGTTGTGTGCCTTTCAGTGCCAGGTTCAGAATTGTAGCCCCAAGTGCCAATTTCTTGAACCAGTATACAAAACAAAAACTAAAGACAAGACCAGGTGGCTAACCAGGTATTTCCAGCATGAGTCTCAAAGATGGGCTTTTATGAACCTGGTTCCACCTTTTTCTTAAATAGACTGAAACAATCTACAGTGGATATAAAAGTCTACACGGCCATTAAAATGCCAGATTTTTGAGATGGTAAAAAAATCAGACCAAGATAAATCACTTCAGAATTGTTTCCACCTTTAATATAACAAGCTGTACAATTCAATTGAAAAACAAATCGGCTGTGTGTGTGTATGCACCCTTAAAAAAATGAAGCACCTTTTGATTTTATGACAGCATTCCGTCTTTTCGGGTAGAAGCCTATCAGCATGGCACATCTTCTCTTGGGAATCTTTGCCTGCTCTTCCTTGCAAAAGAGCTCCAAATCTGTCAGATTGCAAGGGGCATCACATGTGCATAGCCCTCTTCAGAGGTCACCCCACAGATTTTCAATTGGATTCAGGTCCAGGCTCTGGCTGGGCCATTCCAAAACTCTGTTGTTCTTCAGGTGAAGCCATTCTTTTGTTGATTTTGAGGTATGCTTTGGGTTACTGTTGTGTTGAAAGGTGAAATTCCGCTTTAGCAGAAGCCTGAAGGTTTTGTGCCAAAATTGACTGATACCTGGAACTGTTCCTAATTCCCTCCACCTTGACTAAAGCCCCAATTTCAATGGAAGAAAAGCAGCCCCAAAGCATAATGCTACAACCACCATGCTTCACTGTGGGTATGGAGTATTTTTGGTGATGCATGGTGTTTGTGCGCCAAACATACTTTTTGGAACAATGGTGTCACTGGAGTTTCTCTACCCAATTCAGTGGGCTGCCCAAACTCCAGAAGGCTCACTCCAGCCTTATTTTAGCCAGCCAGACACCAGATCCTTGGGTAGTAGTCCCAGTTTCATTTCACACCCTTCCTAGGTCTACTGCTGCTCTGTTTTACTATCAGGAGTGAGCTTCTCCAATTCTTCTTTTCTCTTATGTCAGAGCATGCACATTCTTATTGCATTGAGATAACCCAGGAGTAAACACAGTAAACAGTGGTCTATATTAAATGGTGGTTTATATTACACTATCTACAATATCATACACCAGGAACAATATACATACATGTGTTAAAACAGCAGGATCCAACCACAGTTACAGCAGGAATACAGAAGAGAGAGAACACATCTGCGGAGCCTTCCCTTTTATACAAAGCTCTTAAAAAGATACAGACCCTGCTTGCTCTTAAAGAGACATAGACCCTGCTGAGTCATTTCCAACATTACATCATACATTACATCAGCTAGTTAGCTTCTAAATCATTACCTTGACATCTTAGGTTGCTTCCAGTTTCCTATTTGGATTATAAAACCCACAACTCTTCCTACTCCCAAAGCCCTTCCGTGCCCACTGCTGTCCAAAACTAGCACACCCACAACATACAAGTCTGGTTTGCTGCAGGCCTTTTATAGCTGCTTTTTGCTGAGCTGTCAGTCTGGCTAGGGAGAGGTCTTAAAGGGGCAGGCACCATCAGCCCAGATGCTAGCTAATCTTAGGCAGCCTGCCCTCTCACAGATGGCCAAAAAGTTCTACTTTGGTCTCATCAAACCATAACACATGTTCCCACATGCTTTTGTCAGACTTGATGTAGGTTTTTGCAAAATGTAGCCGGGCTCAGATGTTTATAAGAAAAGGCTTCTGTTTTGCCACCCTGCCCAAGGTGGGGTGGGGTGCCACCCTAGCCCAGACATATGAAGAATACGGGAGATTGTTGTCACATGTAGTATACAACCAGTACTTGCCAGAAATTCTTGCAGCTCCTTTAAAGTTGCTGTAGGCCTCTTGGCAGCCTCTCAGGCCAGTTCTTGTTTTTTTCATCAATGTTGGAGGGACATCCAGTTCTTGGAAATGTCACTGTTGTGCCATATTTTCTCCCCTTGTTGATGGCTATCTTTACTGTGTTCCCTGATATATCCAATGCCTTGGAAATTGTTTTGTACCCTTCTCCCTGACTGATACCTTCCAACAATGAGATCCCTATGAGGCTTTGTAAGCTCTTTGCAGACCAGGCCTTTTGCAGTAAGAGGCAACTGACTAAATGTCAGAAAAATCCTACTAGAACAGGTGAAATTTATATGGGCTCAATAATGTGCAAACTTTAGGAATTACTCAAGTGTTATATATGCAAAAAGATCAAAAAGTTCTTTTTCTTTCCCTTTTATTCATCCCATTCTTAAACCCACTTTATAAGCACAAAACAATGCATTGGAACTTTCTTTTAATTACATATGTGAAACCAATAGAAAATCCAGTCTAACTCCATTTATTAAATTTAAGTCACTCCCTCCAGCTTGTCCTCATAAAATCTTTTTCTTCTGAATGTCTATTAAATATAAACTCTCAATAGATTCTCCAATATGATTTTAAAACAAATATGTCCACATTGCCAATTTCAATTTTGAAGTGGACACCCCAAACCTGTTCTTGAAGATTGTAGATTTACTTGAAATTATTCTTTCAATTGCACTGGGGGGCTTGTAATTAAACCATCTTCATAGTAGGCACTGTTAGTGTCAGATTTATATTCCAAAATTACAATTAAGTCCTTTGTATTGTCAAATAATTGTGCAGTACCCAGTGGTTTGTTAACTTTCTGCACTTGGTTGCATCTCTGGATTACTCCCAGTACTAATCTTGAGGATCTTGACACAAGCCACTGTGCCACAGTAGCCCTCAACAGGTACTCCAGAATACCTAGTTGCAACCTCAACTTCAGCTTACAAATAGAATTTATGGAAAGGACCATTCAATTACTAATTTGTTCCTTATTTATTTATTAAATTTATATGATGCCCATCTCTCACTATCCAAAGCAACTCTGGGCAGCTTACAATACAATAAAAGCATAAATATAAACAAAATTAACAGGAATTAAATAAAACTAAGAACAATGTACACTTATGTCAAAAATCCTGTGCATTTTTAAACAAATTTAGGAAGGTTTCTTTGTTTATACCAGTGGTTCTCAACCTGTGGGTCGGGACCCCATTTGGGGTCGAACGACCATTTCACGGGGGTCGCCAAACAACGCAGTCCGCCATTTTTTCCCCCCTTTTCCTTAGCTGTGCTACTCCCTTTTATTCTATTGGCTTTTGAAAGCCAATAGAATAGACTCTCTTGAACAGAGTCTAATTCTGTTGGCTTTCAAAAGCCAATAGGAATTGTCCAGGCTGTCTCTGCCCTGCTGAGCCCGCCAAAAGTCCCATTCTGCAAACGGTGCTGCACCAGTTGAGTAGTCCTTGACTTACGACCGGTTGAGTAGTCCTCGACTTGCGACCGGTTGGGGGTCACGGCATTAAAAAGGTTGAGAACCACTGGTTTATACTGATACATTCTCAAACCATAAAGGAGCATTAAGAGAAAAAAAATCTTGTTTCCGAAATTATACAATATGTTGTACCATCATAGGACTTCAGCTATCTCAGAACCACTGCACCATATCTTACAAAAATCGTGGAGCACAGGGGAAATACCTGAGGATTGGAAAAGGGCTGATGTGGTTCCCATCTTCAAGAAAGGAAAAAAAAAACAGACCCAGGAAACTACGGACTGATCAGTTTAACATCATAGAAAAAAAAACGAGAAAAAAATAAGCAAACTAAAAAAAAGAACCTATGTTAGTTAGCAAGTACAACAATACTACAAAGTCCATGTTGTGTGTCCTTCAGTGTATAGAGAGATTATGGTGAGGTTGCCACAATTTGCTTTGATTACAAGTTTTTTGTGCCACACACAGTAATGGTTCATTTGCCTTGCATCACTTTTTCTGGCTTTCAGTACCATCTGAAGAAGCTTCTTTCACTTCTTGGAACTTCTGGAGAAAGCCTCAGGAGTAAGCAAATCAAAACACGATTGTTTTGGTTTTAGAAGTGGGAGGGAGGCATGTTGCTTTATGAAGCAGCTTTGAAAGAGTGGCTTGTTTAACCTTTTTTAAAAACAAAAGCCCTTTAGGATTTTGCACAGACCTGGCACCAATATGACTGCAAGAATTAGTATAAAAGCAAGTAATTAATGTGAGCATTTTAAGTATATGGGGACTATGCATGACCAGGCTGGGGAGGCCTGCTTTAGCCTGGTATGGAGTAAGAAGGTAGTGAGGCAAGATGTTTAATTACCAGTTTCTTTGAAAGGGTGGTCATTGAGATTACAAAGAATTTTTATTTGTTATGGCTTATCCCATTTAACTCAGATGACCATCAGGTATACTACTGTGGACAAGAATCCCTCAGAAGAAATGGAGTAGCCTTCATAGTCAATAAAAGAATAGGAAAAGCAATACTGGGATACAATCCCCAAAATGACAGAATGATCTCAATTCGAATCCAAGGCAAACCATTCAATATCACAATAATCCAAATCTATGCCCCAACCACTGGTGCTGAAGAGCATGAAATTGACCGGTTCTATGAAGCCCTACAGCACCTTATAGAATTAACACCAAAAACTGATGTCCTTATCATCATGGGGGATTGGAATGCTAAGGTAGGAAGCCAAAAGATAACCGGAATAACAGGCAAGTTTGGCCTTGGAGTACAAAATGAAGCAGGGCACAGGCTAATAGAATTTTGTCAAGAGAATACGATGGTCATAACAAACACTCTTTTCCAACAACCCAAGAGACGGCTCTACACATGGACATCACCAGACGGTCAACATAGAAATCAGATTGACTATGTGCTCTGCAGCCAAAGATGGAGAAGCTCTATACAGTCAGTAAAAACAAGACCAGGAGCTGACTGTGGCTCAGATCATGAGCTTCTCGTTGCAAAATTTAGGCTTAAATTGAAAAAAGTAGGGAAAAGCACTAGGCCACTCAGGTATGAACTAAATCATATTCCTGATGAATATACAGTAGAGGTGACAAATAGATTTAAGGAACTGGATCTCATAGACAGAGTGCCTGAAGAACTATGGATGGAAGTTCGCAACATTGTACAAGAGGTAGCAACTAAAACCTTCCCAAAGAAAAAGAAATGCAAGAAAGCAAAATGGCTGTCTCAGGAAGCTTTGCAAATAGCTGAGGAAAGAAGGGAAGCGAAAGGCAAAGGAGAAAGAGAAAGATACACCCAATTGAATGCAGAATTCCAGAGAGTAGCTAGAAGAGATAAGAATGCCTTCTTAAATGAACAGTGCAAAGAAATAGAAGAAAACAACAGAATAGGGAGGACCAGAGATCTCTTCAAGAAAATTGGAGATATGAAGGGAACGTTTCATGCAAAGATGGGCATGATAAAGGACCAAAATGGCAGAGACCTAACAGAGGCAGAAGAGATTAAGAAGAGATGGCAAAACTACACAGAAGAACTATACAAGAATGAGCTTAACATCCCAGATAACCACAATGAGATGGTCATTGACCTTGAACCAGACATCCTAGAATGTGAAGTGAAATTGGCCTTAGAAAATCTGAGCAACAACAAAGCTAGTGGAGGTGACAGTATTCCAGCGGAGCTATTCCAAATCTTAAAAAACGATGCAGTAAAAGTGCTACACTCAATTTGCCAGCAAATTTGGAAAACTCAACAGTGGCCACAGGATTGAAAAAGGTCAGTTTACATTCCAATTCCAAAGAAAGGCAATGCCAAAGAATGTTCAAACTATCGCACCATTGCACTCATTTCACATGCTAGTAAAGTTATGCTTAAAATCCTACAAGCTAGACTCCAGCAGTATGTGGATCGAGAACTACCAGAAGTACAGGCAGGATTTCGAAGAGGCAGAGGAACTAGAGATCAAATTGCCAACATACGCTGGATCATGGAGAAAGCTAGGGAGCTCCAGAAAAACATCTACTTCTGCTTCACTGACTATGCAAAAGCCTTTGATTGTGTGGATCACAACAAATTGTGGCAAGTTCTTAAAGAGATGGGAGTACCAGACCATCTCATTTGTCTCTTGAGAAACCTATATGCGAGTCAAAAAGCAACAGTGAGAACCGAACACGGAACCACTGATTGGTTCAAAATTGGAAAAGGAGTCCGGCAAGGCTGTATACTGTCACCCTGCCTATTTAACTTATATGCAGAGCACATCATGAGAAAGGCAGGGCTAGATGAATCAAAAGTTGGAATTAAAATTGCCGGGAGAAATATCAACAACCTAAGATATGCAGATGATACCACTCTAATGGCAGAAAGTGAAGAGGAACTAAAGAGCCTCTTGATGCGGGTGAAGAAGGAGAGTGCAAAAGTTGGCTTGAAACTCAACATTAAGAAAACCAAAATCATGGCATCCGGCCCTCTCAATTCCTGGCAAATAGATGGGGAAGAAATGGAGGTAGTGACAGATTTTATTTTTCTGGGCTCCAAGATCACCTCAGATGGGGACTGCAGCCAAGAAATTAAAAGACGCTTGCTCCTGGGGAGGAAAGCTATGGCAAATCTAGACAGCATTCTAAAAAGCAGAGACATCACCCTGCCAACAAAAGTGCGTATAGTCCAGGCCATGGTTTTCCCAGTTGCAATGTATGGCTGTGAAAGTTGGACCATAAGAAAGGCTGAGCGCAAAAGAATTGAGGCCTTTGAACTATGGTGCTGGAGAAGACTCCTGCGAGTCCCTTGGACTGCAAGGCGTTCAAACCGGTCAGTCCTAGAAGAGATCAACCCCGACTGCTCTTTAGAAGGCCAGATCCTGAAGTTGAAACTCAAATACTTTGGCCACCTAATGAGAAGGAAGGATTCACTGGAGAAGAGCCTAATGCTGGGAAAGATTGAGGGCAATAGAAGAAGGGGACGACAGAGAATGAGATGGCTGGATGGAGTCACTGAAGCAGTAGGTGTGAATTTAAATGGACTCCAGAAGATGGTAGAGGACAGGAAGACCTGGAGGAACGTTGTCCATGGGGTCGCGATGGGTCAGACACGACTTCGCAATTAACAACAACAACAACATCCCATGAATACATTTAAAAAAAAAATTCCATTGTTCCTTTTGAGTGAAGTGACTCATTTAATCACTCAGACTTAAGATTGTGAATAAAGCTGCTGAAAATATTTTCAGGAAGTGTGTTTGAGCTATGATTAAATGTGGTCCATGTTTGAAATTTAATTTAATCTTTCTTGGGTCTTAAACTCTAGTGCAAAGTATCCACCATTATTTTTAACTAGAGCTATGGTAATTTCCAGCCAGAATGCAACATCACATCACCATGTGGCTAACATCACATAGCATGCTAAACCATGGGTAGTTTTGTTGAAGCTATAGGCTGAATTGTTCATGACATTAAACCATAAATTGTTACTTACAGTGAGGGCTGGGTTCACATGACATACTCAGCCAAAGCAGTTTGGAGTGATACATGAACCCAGCCACTGTTCATTAATGATTAGTCAAAATAATAAAGTAGTGCATTGCTCAAATTCTTAAAAGAGCTTCATCAGTCTTCCATTGCTAATTTGAGAACTGACAAAAATAAAACTGGCTCTCTACATGTTTGTTTTGTGTTAGAATATTCCATTTTGAATTAATAGCAGGACACTATCCATAAAAATGGACAACTAACCAGTATTTTTTTTACAGAATGAAGCAGCATTGCATCCAAAAGCCAATCAAGTTGAGATTCTACAAGGTGCTCTACTAAGTTTCATCTTAGTCCTACCAACTGATTTCAAATTCAGCCTTCTCCAACCAGGATCCTCTTCAGATCTTAAATTCTCAGAGTTCCCTAATCAACATGGCCATTGGTGATAATTCTGGAAGTTAGTCCACACATCTAGTTAATAGTAATGATTATATGAGGGACCTTTTAAAGCTCTACAGAACAGCCTACAGCAGAAAGGGATAGGTAATAAGCACCCCTCCTTTTATTTTGTAGCCTTCAGAGGACCTCCAATTCATAACTAGCAAAATGCAGGGGGCAAAACAGCCAATTTTCAATGATGCAGGTTTTTTGTAATTTAAAACTTGAATTTTGAAAAACAATTAGACCTATCAACGCAAGCTGTGTTGTAAAGCAGGAGAGCTAGCTTTCTCAATACCCAGATTTTTAGAATGCTGATGAGCTGTTGGTATTCATTCATACAATGGCAGCTAACAGCTCTGCCATGCTGGAGAAGGAAATGGGAGAAAAGGAAAGTGCCCAGGACTCCAGGAGAGGAGAGACCACCCAGAAGATGCCAAAAGGTGTCAGACTATCCAACATCAAGAGGCGGAATGGGACCTTTAGGCTCCCACCCTTGGCCATGCCTCTGCCTTTTTACCTCCAGCATTCCTCCTTGGCTGGCTCTCCCCCACCCATTCTCCCTGGCCAATGGGCCCCTTGCCCTTCAGCCTGGCCCTTTTGCCGAGGCACCCTATGTACCAGGCCTTTGGCTGCATGGGACAGATAGCTGCCAGCCAATCGGGTGGCAGGGAGAAGCCATGGTGCTTCAGGGCAGCAGCACACAATGGGTGATTGCAGGGGCTATGTTGTGGGGCAGCAGGCAAATGGCAGGGCCGGCGCAGCTTCTCTGATTGCGGAGTGGGGGTGCACAGCTTCTCCGATTGCATGGGACAAGCATGTTCACTCTGTGATTAAATAACACCCTAAGTCTCTGCAGCACAAACATATCCATTTCCCCCCTTGAACCTCTATCCTTAATGATATCACTGTATCGAAAATTGCTTTAAAAATCTAACTAAACATGGAAAGGAGACCAAAACACAGACAAAAATCCCTGCTCTTCCTATGTCACAGGAACAAGGTGTGAGACTGGATTCCTATATTGTGCTAAGCTCTAATAGAATATGCTTTCTGCTTAATATGCATTGTGTGATCTTGGTCTCAGCTTTGCTGAAGGCAATAGGTTATTTTCTAGTTTAACCTTAATTTCCTTAACTCTGTTAGATTTAAAGCCCAGAAAAAATGGACATGGCCTTATCTGTCCAAGCTTCCTGTCTTCCACTGAAAGATAAGGAAAACTGGATGTGGAGCTAATTCTGTCTATGACACCTCCAAATATGTGGCTGCCCAAGGTTTAGCTCAGTACTTGAAACAAAAGTCAATGTCATGGTTCTGATAGATGAGACCAGTAGAAATAAGAACTCTGAGGAAATTGCTTTCCTCAAAGAACACATTTAATGGCTACATAGTATTGGCATGAACAAAGGTAAAACCAAGACTGAAAGTTTCCCGCCCCCCAAGATTACAAAGTAACAACTTGAACTCCCCACCCCTGCAGTGTGTCATAAATCACAATCCCCAATTAACTACTTTGGCAGGCTTTCTAACGGTAGCTTCAGTCCACCAAAACTTAGGTAACTTGACCTAACATCAGATGTTCTTGCTTTGACAACAGATGGAAATGTAGCCACTTTTTCTCTATTGCTTTTAGAGTTTGTTGATGCTGGGAGGGGGAATGTGGATGAGAGTCCAGCTAGTCATAACAATAATAACTCAGCTGTGGGAACCCAAGGTTATTAGGTCCAGAGTTGATAGAGATTTGGAGGGCTGGAGAGATGGGGAGAAAGCCTGCACTTCAAGTTTATTGGGGAATGTGATTTATGACTGTTAATTGGAGGAGGGAATTGTGCTTTGCTACATTGTGCCAGGGGAGGGGAATTCAGTTTTTGGCTTCAACTATGTAGTGACAATACTTTGTTTCTCGAATAAAGATTATTTAAGGAATACAATGCCTTGAAGTTCTTTTGAAGAGATTCATCTGTCGGAACCATGACATTAAGCCCAAAACTCCAATTTTTACCTAATTGTCTCGGGGTCCCGAGCCCCAGTCGCTGTCCCTAGAATTGAGGGATAGACCGACAAAGATTCGGGTAAGGTCTCAGCATGGAGAAGGAAGGAGTGCCTGAAACCAGCACCCTGGCAGTGGCTGCTACCTCAGAGGGGGGAGCACAAGCCAGCGCGCCAGTGGAGAAGGAACTTTTTCAGGCCTCTCAGTTGGGAGCAAGACCCAAGCCATGAGGACAACTGGTCTGGTCGTCAGAATGGACCTTACCCAGTGGAGATTCTAGACACCTCGAGATGTCCTTGCCACAATCAAGTGCTTCGAAGGCGGTCGAGGTCGAGTTGCAAAGAGGGGCTTCCCGCACGCATTCCCCGGACCGGTGGAGAACCACGAAATCGACTACCGCTGAGGACTTGGGTGAGTGGAAGTACCTGTCCGCAGCCCGTAGTCAATCAGTGGAGAAGTTGGTGGAAAGATTTGAGGACCTAGAAATGAGAAGTGGAGAACAGCCCTCCCGTTCCCCATACGCGAACGATCATGATGATCGGCGAGGCAGCCACCAACTCATGCCAAAGGGAAGCCCCAGTCCCACCTGTGCAGGTCAGTGTCAGCATCCTTACTAGTCCCTAGCCTCTTCAGACACGACAGAAGAACGAGGTGACTGGCAGTCAGGAACGCTTCAACAAATGCTTTAATCCAACAATTTGCAAAACAAAGTCAGCGCTGGGAGTGCCTTGCTCCCAGTGCGTTAAATACATTCCCTCCCCACAGCTCCCCCCCCCACACACGCAGCAGGCCAGCATCCGGTGTTTATCCTTAAAGGCAGCCGGTTCCCCCTGGCCTGCCGTCCTGTCCCTGTCTGTAGGTGCCGCACAGCGGAGCATCGTGGCTGGTCTCCATGCAGGTAAGCCTCCGCCTCACCCCGGGCACCCCCCCGGTCCTCGCCAGCGTCATTGCCAATGGGCGCCCTTGCTGGTGCCGCACGAGACTGCCAGCTGCTTGGCGACTCCAGAGTCAGCCCAGGAGGCCTCCCAGCTGTCCGGCAGTGCTGCGGTTGTGCTGCAGCTGGTTGCCAGCGGCACGGCTTTTGGTGGCGTGGCTTTCAGCGGGGTTCCGCTCCGTGCGGTGCTGCTCTTGTTCCCCCCCTCCCTTGAATGTTGAGCCCACAGGCTTGACAGGCAGCTCCCTCTACCAGGGCTCCACCTGGAAGGCAAGGAGAAACATGTAAGCACTTACCCGCTATTGCAGACTGTTCAGCTGACCCGGCTTACTAGGGCACTGCCGATGGAACCTCCGCAACAATCGAGGGGCATGGATGTCCAATTCCCCCACCCAGGACGCCTCTGTGAAAGGATATCCTGTCCACTGCACTAGGTACTGTAATTGTCCTCGTCAGAGTCGAGAGTCCAGGTTCTCCTGTACCTTGTACTGGTCCCCCTCGACAGGCCCTGGTACCTCTCCCATGGGCCTACGGGAGGAACCCTCCACCGGTTTCAACAGGCTACAATGAAAGACCGTGTGTACCTTCCCCAAGAACTGGGGTAGATGTAACCGTACGGTCACTGGGTTGATGACCTGTGTGACCTGGAATGGCCCTAGGTACTTGGGACCTAGCTTTTTACAGGTACACCAGGTCGTCCACCAATAGGGGCTTTTGGGGCCTTTGCTTCCTGTTGGCCTGTGCTTTTGTACTCTCCTCTGCTTTTACCAACACCGTTACGTTACCTCAGACCCCCCCACCCAATGTGCGTTATCCAATCCTGGGGCTGGCAGGGCGAGGAAGTTCTTCTCCCCGGTACCTATTTCAACCGGAACCGGAAGCGTTGGAAGTACTACGCCCAATTGATATGTTTGGGGGACAAGCGCCTCGGCGACTGCAACACCTCAAGATTCTTATGGTCTGTTCAGATCTCAAATGGTTCCTTCGCCCCCTCTAGTAGGTGTTGCCATGTGGACAATGCCCACCGTACGGCATACGCCTCCTTCTCCCAAATGGCCCATGCTGTCTCGGTCTCCGTCAGTTTCCGCGATGTATAGGCACAGGGCTGTAACGTCCCCTGGCTATTCCTTTGTAGTAACACTACCCCCACTGCGACATCACTGGTGCCGGCCTGTACCACAAATGGCATGTCGGGATGTGGGTGTAGCAAGACCGGCTCCCTTGCGAACAGGACCTTTAGGTCCTCAAATGCCTTCTGACATGCCATGGTCCACTCTAGTGGCTGACTGGGCCGTGGCTTCTTCGCAGTTCGTCGTGTGTGGAGCAGGTCTGTCAGGGGTAGAGCTACCGCCACAAATGAGGGGATGAACTGCCGATAAAAGTTGGCAAATCCCAGGAAACTCTGTAGTTGACAGCGGGTCCGTGGTGCTTGCCACTCCAGCAAGGACCCTTGACCTTGTTAGGGTCCATTTCCACCCCTGCCCCTGATATCCTGTAGCCCAGGTAGTCCAGCCGGGTTTGGTGGAAATTGCATTTAGAGAGTTTTACAAACAGGTGTGCTTTCAACAGTTTCTCCAGAATCTGTCTCACCAATCAGACGTGTTCCTCCATGGTGGTGGTGTATATTAAGATGTCATCTAGGTAGACTAGCACCCCACGGTACAGGTGTTCATGCAGCACCTCATTGATGAGCTGCATAAAAACCGTGGAGGCCCCCTGCAACCCAAACGGCATCACCTGGAACTGGTAGCTACCAAGCGGGCAGCTGAAGGCCGTCTTCCACTCATCCCCTCATTTGACACAGACCCTGTAATACGCCTCCCGTACGTCCAGCTTGGTGAACACCTTTCCCTTCGCCATATGGGCTAACAGGCCTTTCATTAGTGGCAGGGGGTACATGTTCTCCACACAAACACCATTGATGCCATGAATGTCAACACATAACCGCAAGGTGCCGTCTTTCCCCCTGGCCCGCCGTCCTGTCCCTGCCTCTAGGCATCGCACAGCAGAGCGTCGGGGCCGGTCTCCGTGCAGGTAAGCCTCCGCCTCACCCTGGGCACCCCCCCCCCCAGTCCTCGCCAGCGTCGTTACCAATTGGCGGCCTTGCTGGTGCCGCACGAGACTGCCAGCTGCTTGGCGACTCCGGAGTCAGCCCGGGAGGCCTCCTAGCTGTCTGGCAGTGCTGCGGTCGTACTGCGGCTGGTTACCGGCGGCGTGGCTTTTGGCGGTGTGGCTTTTGGCCGTGTTCCGCTCTGTGCGGTGCTGCTCTTGTTCCCCCCTCCCTTGAATTTCAAGCCCATGGGCTGGACAGGCAGCTTCTCTGTCCTCAAAGCCACCAACCATGGCCTCCAGCTCTGCAGGGAGAGACAGCTCCAGTTGTTGCCCCTCCAAAAGCCCTGATCACCGCCAAGATAAGAGCCCGGGCCATCACCAGGACAACCAAACTCCGGATCAGCGTGCTTACCGGCCACCCACCCCAGGGCCCATACAGCAATGGGGGATGTCACAGCCTCCCCAGATGGGAAGCCAGCAGTCGCTGGCAGTGCAGCAACTGAACTGGGGGTGGCCACAGCCCCCAAATGTGCAGCAGCATATGGCCTTGTAACAACCGGGGGTGATGCAGCCGCCAGGAAGTCTGCAACTGCTGGGAGTACAGCAGCAGCAGTGGGGCTGGCCGCTGCCACTGAACGTGCAGCAACCGCTGAGGGCCCTGCAACCGATGGGGATCCAGCAACAACCACCTCCAAGGCCGCAGGGGAGCCTACAACTGGGGATACCACAATCGCCCACAGGTCAGCAACAGTGAGGATGGCAGCAGCCCCTGCACAAGCAGCAACCACTGGGAGGCCCGCAGCAACTGGGGGTGCCAACACAGCAGCCGCTGAGACCGTTGGGGGTCGTACAGCAATTGGGGATGCCATAGCCGCTGGCAATGCAGCAACAGCCGTGGGGGTGGCAACTGCCCCCGAACATGCAACAACTGCTGGGAGGCTTGCAGCAACTGGGAATGCAGCAGCCGCCATGGGGGGGGGCACCAACTGGTGGGGGTGCAACATCCACAGTGGGGAGGCCAGCAACCACTGATGGCACCACCTCTTAGAGCAACCTTCGATGGGGACCTGGAGAGGCTGATCTCTTTCCTCAACCAGGTGCGCTCTCACTTGAACCGCTGTGCCTATTTCTACCTGAACCCAGCCGCTATGGTTGACGTGGTTGCTTCCAGCTTGGAAGGGGAAGCATCCGAGTGGCTGAACAATCTATATAATGAGCAAGCACCCAAGTTGGAGAACCCCCATATCTTCCTCCTAGGACTGAGAGCAAGGTTCGAGGACCCATCCATTGCCCTCAAAGCGGAGGAGCAAGTCCACAAGATAAAGCAAGCCGGCAGGCCTGCACTGGAATACATACGAGAGTTTTGCAAGATAGCAGGCCAAACAGAGAGGTGGCCCGAGCAATCCCTAGTCCATCACTTCAAGGAGGGACTAGACGACCACCTCTCCCAGGCTTGTATCTATCGAGCAGTTCCTAATCAGCTGCAAGAATGGTACCAGGCAGCAGTAAGACTGGACATTTAGCTTACCCACTATAATAAGCCACCCCCACAAGAAGCTGAGCTGAGGCCAGATCAACCCAAACGACAGCCACCCCCCTGAAAGCCTCCAACCGTCACAGCTACTGACAATCCCAGGCTACCTGCAGGCCCACTGATCAAGTGCTTCAGATGTGGACAACAGGGACGTCGAGCAGCAAGTTCCCCAGTCCCTTACCCTCAGCAGCAGAATAGACCGGGACCACCAGCCAGAAAGAAACCAGCCCAGCAGCCGGCGAAAGAGAAATCCAACTGGATCACGCAGGAACCTGTTGCCCAAGTTATGTCCCCCATGCAGGAGAGTGCCGAAACCCAAGCCAGTGTCAAGACTGCTAACATCGGATGTTCTTGCTTGCCATTATGAAGAAGCAAACCTGTTTTATTTAGCCTGTATAGCACTTCTAGAGTTAAAGCAGATAATACTAGCCTAGTGGATGGGAAAATATGCTAGTTAACCATAACAATGTCTGAGCACAGTGTTGCCAAGGTCAGCTGTAACAGGAGGGGCACTTCACACTTCACATTAATTGGAGAATGTGATTGATGACTGTAAAATGAAGGAGTGAGTTATGCTTTGTTACGGGTGTTTGGGGGAGGGAAGATTCAGTTTTTGGCTTAACTTTGAATGTGCCGAAGCTATGCAGAAAATAAAGGATTCTTTAAGGTAAATAAGCCCCAAAGTTCTTTGAAAAGCTGCTTTTTTTCGAAACCATGACATCAAGCCAAAACCCACAAACTTTTAAATACATTTAGGGGTCCCTTACCCCAGTCACTATCCCTAAACTAACGGGGATAGTTGACAAAGATTTGGGGAAGATCTTGCCATAGAAGAGAAAGAAGTGCCTGAGGCCGGCACCCCCCCCCCCCCCCCGCTCAGCCGCAGCTTCCCCAGGAAGGGGAAGGACAGCTAACCAGACGGTGGAGAAGAAATTCTTGCAAACTCCACAGCTGGGAGCAAAGCCAAAACTATCAGGAGAGCTGATTTGGTTGTCAGACTGGGAAAAGCCGAGCGAAGGCTCTGGAGGTTTCCATACAGCCTTGCCAGCAGATGAGCGTGAGTCACGATGAAGGGATGTTTACATATCACCTTCCCCTCAACAGTGGAGAGCTGCCCAGCCATCTGTCGCTGAAGACTTGGGTGAGTGGAAATACCCACCTGCAGCTCACAGTGAGTCATTAGAATACCTAGCAGAGAGATTTGATGACTTAGAAGTGCGGATCGAAGAGCAACTCCCACTGAGAGAGGCCCCCAGCCCCTCCCTCATAGATCAATTAGCTTTTCAACCCCTGGGGTCCCCTGCCAGAGCCTCTAGCCCCACAGAGAGAGGAAGCCCCAGCCTGGGGCCCCTGCAGCAAGGTGAAATTGAGCAAACTCCACAGATAAGTGATCAGCCGTCTCTCTCTTTGGTGGTGCCAAAGCCAGGGGAGCTACAGCCGGTGAGCTTGCAGATGAGGGAGGCCCAACATGTCCAGCAGCCATTGAGGGGCCTACAGCAGCAGCGGGCGTCACCACCCCCTGCAGCCCAACAGCAGAAAAGACCACTACAACCCCCAGGTGCACAGCCACCATTGGGAGGCCTGCAGCAGCAGGGGGCACCACCAGCCCCCGTTGGCCAGCAGCAGAGAGCCCAGCAACCATTGGATCAGCAGGCCGGATGGGGCCAACAGCAACTGGGGGCACCACGTCAACTGCAGAGGGCCCAGCAGCCATTGGATCAGCAGGCCGGATGGGGCCAACAGCAACTGGAGGCACCACGCCGACTGCCGAGAGCCCAGCAGCCGTTGGATCAGCAGGCAGGATGGGACCAACAGCAGCAGGGGGCACAATGCTGACTGCTGAGGGCCCAGCAGCCGTTGGATCAACAGGCCGGATGGGGCCAACAGCGGCTGGAGGCACCACGTCGACAGCAGAGGGCCCAACAGCCGTTGGATCAGCAAGCTGGATGGGGCCAACAGCAACTGGGGGCACCACCAGTCCCCGCTGGCCAGCAGCAGAGAGCCCTGCAGCAGTTGGATCAGCAGGGCGGATGGGGCCAACAGCAACTGGGGGCACCACAAGCGCGGAGACTAGACCAGCAAAAGGGGTGGGGCCTGCAGCAGCCTGTGTTCGCACCACCCTTCAAAGCAACCTTCGATGGGGACCCAGAGAAACTGATCTTCTTCCTCAACCAATTACGTTCTCACTTGAATTGCTGGGCCTATCTTTACCCAGAACCAGGGGCCATGGTCGATGTCATTTCACCCAACCTAGAGGGAGAAGCATCTGAATGGCTAAACAATCTATATAGTGATCAAGCCCCCGAATTGGAAGATCCCCACCTCTTTCTCTTAAGTCTGAGAGAAAGATTTGAAGACCCATCCATTGGCCTCAAAGCAGCAGGACAAATTCACAAAATAAGACAAGCCGGGAGGCCTGCCCTGGAGTACGTGCGAGAATTCCACAAGACAGCAGGTCGAATAGGGGGGTGGCCTGAGCAGTCCCTAATCCATCTCTTCATCGAGGGGTTAGACGATCACCTCTCTCAGGCCTGCATCTATCGAGAAGTACCTGATCGGCTGCAGGAGTGGTACCAGACGGCGGTGAAGCTGGATGTTAAGCTCTCTCGCTATAAGAAGCCTCCCTCTCCTGGAATTGAACCGAAACCAGAATGACCCAGACGACAACCAACCCCCTGGAGACCCCCAACAACTATGTCTATTGAAAGACCCAGACCACCTGCAGGGTCACCGGGGAGCTATCAGTTCTAAGTCATGCCATTTGGACTACAGGGGGCCCCAGCGGTATTTATGCAGTTGATTAATGAGGTCCTACATGATCACTTGTACAAAGGGGTTTTGGTGTATCTTGATGATATCCTGATATACAGCACGAATATGACTGATCACATAAAGCTGGTGAGAGAAGTGTTAAAGCAGTGGTTCTCAACCTGTGGGTCAGGACCCCATTTGGGGTCGAACGACCATTTCACAGGGGTTGCCAAAGAAGGCTGTCCGCCATTTTTCCCCCTTTTCTTTGGCCACGCCCCTGGCACCCGGTGATGTATAAGTGGTTGGGGGTCACCACAACATGGGGAACTGTACTATGGGGTCGCGGCATTAGAAAGGTTGAGAACCACTGTGTTAAAGAAACTATTGAATGCCAAGCTTTATGCCAAATCGTCGAAATGTGAATTTCACCAAACCCGATTAGACTATCTTGGCTATCGAATTTCCAACGAGGGTATTGAAATGGATCCAGCCAAGGTGAAAGCTATAATCGAATGGCAGCCCTCTAAGACTCGCAAACAACTCCAGAGCTTTCTGGGTTTTGCCAACTTTTATCATCAATTCATCCCCTCTTTTGCCAAGATTGCCCTACCTCTTACAGAACTACTCAAAACAGGCAAAGGAGGAGGGAAGCCATGACCGGGCCAACCACTAGCATGGACAATGAGCTGTCAAACAGCTTTTGAGAATTTAAAGAGACTATTTGCAGCTGAACCGGTTCTGAAGCACCCCTGCCCAAAAGAACCCTTTGTGATTCAAGCCGATGCCAGCGATGTGGCAGTTGGAGCTTTGTTACTGCAAAAGAACAAAAATGGGATCCTGCAACCCTGCGCCTACACCTCTAAGAAATTTAAAGAGAGCGAGCTGAGATGGGCAATGTGGGAGAAAGAGGCCTTCGCGATTAGATGGGTGCTATTAAACTGGCGACACTATCTAGAAGGTAGCAAGGTGCCATTTGAAGTATGGACAGATCACAAAAATCTAGAAGCGCTGAAAACTCCCCGCAAATTGTCCCCAAAGCAAATACGGTGGGCACAGTACTTTAACCGCTTCAACTTCACTCTAAAGTACATACCAGGAGGAAAGAACTTCCTAGCTGATGCGTTATCCTGGTTACCCCAATACAAAAGCGAACGAGAGGAGGTTAACGAGGCAATTATTCCCAATCCACAAACTGCCGCTCAACTCATACCTCGCAGGGTCCCCAATCCTGATGACCCTTGGGCGAAGATAATAAAACGAGAGCTCCTCACCGACCAATGGTTCAAAGATAATCAAGCCTCCCTAGCATGCAGGGATGGCTTGGTTTACAAAGGAGGGCAGCTATATTTACCAGAAGCGCTCTGCCTTACTGCTCTCAAAGACAGCCACTATGTAAAACAGGCTGGACACTTTGGATATTTGAAAACCCTAAACCTCACCCGCCGGCAATTCTGGTGGCCGGGGATGAAAAAGGATATGGAAAACTATGTAAAAAGTTGTACTGTATGTGCCACAATGCAAAGAATCCCGTGGAAAACCCCTGGGTTACTGCAACCCGTGGCAAACCCTTCTGAACCATGGGGAGAAATAGCTATGGACTTTATAGTAGACCTACCTGAAAGTAGGGGGAATACTGTCATCTGGACTGTAATAGACCTATTTTTGAAGCAGGCTCATTTCATCACCTGCAAAGGACTCCCATCTGCCTAACGACTGAACAAATTGTTCCTGAAACATATCTACCAGCTGCATGGTGCCCCTAAGCGAATAATTTTGGACAGAGGGGTGCAGTTCACAGAGAAGTTTTGGAGAAGTTTCCTTACATTAATTGGATCATCTCAAGGTTTATCATCTGCTTTTCATCCGGCAACCAATGGGGCCGCAGAAGCCGCTAACAAAATGGTGGAGCAATATCTTAGATGGTACGTTTCTTACCAACAGACGAACTGGACTGATCTCCTCCCTTTTGCGGAGGTGGCGTACAATAATTCTGTGCACAGCAGCACTGGCTACATGCCTTTCAGAGTGGCCACGGGAAAAGAGTTCAGCCCAATACCTGAATATCCTCAGTTGCCCTCCGCTTCCCAGACACTTGATCAGTGGGTGAAGGGATGGGAAGAAGTTTGGAAAAACACAAAAACTGCTTTAAAAAAGGCTTTTGAAACCTATAAAAAGCAGGCTGATAGGAAGAGGGCTCCCCAAAGAACATTACAAGTTGGGGAGATGGTTTACTTGTCAACTAAGTATTTACACCTCAAATTGCCCAGCAAGAAATTGGGACCAAAATTCTTGGGGCCTTTCCCCATAGTAAGGATCATCAACTTGGTCACAGTAGAACTAAAACTCCCTAGACTTTTAGGGAAAATTCACCCAGTTTTCCATTGTAGCTTGTTGAAGCCTTATCGGGGCTCCACTTTAAGACCTCCTCTAAAGAAGGCACCTGGGCCCCTCGTAGTTGTGGGACAGACCCACTATGAAGTGAAACGTATTCTTGATTCTAGAATCTTTAGAGGGAAATTGGAGTACCTAGTGCAATGGAAGGGATACCCGTTGTCTGAAGCCACATGGGTGAAATCCAGTGAAGTGAAAGCTGACAGATTGGTCAAAAGGTTTCAAGTTAAACACCCCAGCAAACCGAAAAATAACCCTTAACCTATGCTTATGTTTACATTCCAGGATCTGTCCTTTTTTGTAAGGAGGGCCGGATGTCAAGACTGCTAACATCGGATGTTCTTGCTTGCCATTATGAAGAAGCAAACCTGTCTTATTTAGCCTGTATAACACTTCTAGAGTTAAAGGAGATAATACTAGTCTAGTGGATGGGAAAATATGCTAGTTAATCATAACAATGTCTGAGCACAGTGTTGCCAAGGTCAGCTATAACGGGAGGGGCACTTCACACTTCGCATTAATTGGAGAATGTGATTGATGACTGTAAAATGAAGGAGTGAGTTATGCTTTGTTATGGGTGTTTGGGGGAGGGAGGATTCAGTTTTTGGCTTAACTTTGAATGTGCCGAAGCTATGCAGAAAATAAAGAATTCTTTAAAGTAAATAAGCCTCAAAGTTCTTTGAAAAGCTGCTTTTTTTCGGAACCATGACATCCGGACTTGCCGCTGCTCTACCCTCCTACGACAGTGATGACAAAGGAGAGAATGACCCAATGGTGAGTCAACACGTTCCACCTTTTTCACTACCTGCCAAACTCATAATCTCTAAGACGGGGGCACAGGTAGATTTGAAAGTACTAGTCAACTCTGGATGCTCCCAGTGCATTATTAGCTTATCACTTGCCCTGAAAATGGGCATATGAGCAAGGCTGCTCTCCAAACCCGTGAGGTTTGAGCAAGCCGATGGCTCCCTAATGGGAGGAACTTTAGTCACACAATTGACTGAACCCCTATGCTTAGAAATAGGTGAACACTGGGAGTTCATTCATTTCTTGATGGTTCCAAAAATGACTGAGTCTGTGATCCTAGCACTAGCCTGGTTAGACAAATGGAAACCGTTTTTCTGGTGGGAGAAGGGAATGAGGACTGTGAGGTTACCTATAGCAGGGCTTTTCAACCGGTGGTACGCCTACCACTTGTGGTACATTAATGAGTGGCAGGTGGTACGCAGCCATGCCTAGCCAAGTGTAGTGGGGGAGGGAGAGCCAGCACAGGCAAGGACTTACAGTGAGAGAGTCCTCTGGAGCTGCAAAGGCCCCAGGCTCACTTCTGCCTCACCCTTCCCCATGAGAAAGGAGGAGGGGGGCAGAGACAGGAGAGCCTATAAAAGGAGGCAGTTTGGGCAGGTGAGGGAGAGAGAGAGAAAAAGCAGCAGCCTTGGGAGGAGGTGGAGTCAGCTGCACAGAAGAAGAAGAGGAGAAGAAGAGGAGGAGGAGGAGGAGGAGGAGATCAAGCAGGCTGGCCATGAGCCAATCTACAACTGCTGTGGCAGCCACCTGTGCTGGCAGCAGCAAACAGGCAAGAAATGCAGCGGGGGAGGGGTCACCCTCCAAGAGGAATGAAAAGGCAGCAATGGCTGGAGGTGAGGCACAGAGGAGGGAAGGAGATGGAGAGTGGAAGGATTCTTATGTGCTTTTGTGACTTTGAAGTTCTGGGATTTGTGCAATGTGGGCTTTGTGTTCTTAAGGAGTGTTTGGCAATTTCTATTTGGCTGATGGCTGATGTCTCCTGTTAGCTTCTATTGCTCTGCTGTTGTTAGCTGTAAGTTTTGCTGCAAGGGATTTTGAAGTATTTTTCTCCTGAATGGATTTGGCCTGTAGCATTCCTTTACTTATGAATGGAGCCATTTGGGGAGGTTGCCTTAGCTGGCAGCCAGTACTTACATTTTTTTTTCTTCCTTAAGTGCTGACTGCGCTCCTTACTTTCCTTTCTAGCCAGTAGCTAATTCTTAAAGGGGAATGTGCCTTTTTAAGCTAGTTCACTCAGCAGCTTGTCTTTTCTGTCTCTGGAGGCCTTTCCTTGTTTGATCAATATATGGAAGAGGGAAAATATGGGGGGGGGGGGGTGTTTCAAATTCTTCCTTCAGAAGGAGATGGGAATGAGAAAAAGGGAGGCAGGGAAGGGAGGGAGGAAAGGAAGTCCCGCCTTAGCACTTGGCCACCAGCAGCTCTGCCATTGACTTTGCTTGTCAAAAGGTTGCAGAAGGGGATCACATGACCCTGGAACACTGTGACCATTATAAATATGAATCAGTTGCCAAGCATCCAAATATAAATCACATGACCCTGGGCATGCTGCAATGGTCATAAGTGTGAAAAATGGTCATAAGTCATTTCAGTGCAATTGCAACTTTGAACAGTTTTTTTTTTTTTGGTCATCAAGTTTTTGACACCTTGCTAGGTGGTACTCGAATACTGCCATATCCTAAAAGTGGTACAATTGGTAAAAAGGTTGAAAAGCCCTGCTTTAGAGCATGTCCACCAAAGATGGTAATAAGTGCCTGTTTTTTCTTTACATTTCCAACAATTGTTCGATACATCTTTAAACATTTTTGCTAATCTCACATGTGTTAAATGCCACCTATGAAACATTTTATATACATTTTTGTATGCTACCGCTTTTTTATTTTCAAATTTCTTTCCCAAAAATTTTGCCATTTTTTAAGTTCTATGTTATGTCCGAAGTTCTTTGCCTATGTTATCATTCTTTCTTTAACTTGTTCCTCTTCCATCTTTAAGCTTAGCATATATTTATAAAGTTTCTTAATCAGTTTTTCATCTGATGTCAGTAACATCTTATCAAATTCTGTCTGTTCTTTATAGCTGGGCTTTTCAACCTTTTTACCGATTGTACCACTTTTAGGCTATGGCAATATTCGAGTACCACCTAGCAAGGTGTCAAAAACTTGATGACAAAAAAAAGCAAAACCTGGCCAGCCTGCTTGATCTCCTCCTCCTCCTCCTCCTCCTCCTCCTTCTTCTTCTTCCCCTTCCCCTTTGGTGCAGCTGACTCCACCTCCTCCCAAGGCTGCTGCTTTTTCTCTCTCTCCCTCTCCTGCCCAAACTGCCTCCTTTTATAGGCTCTCCTGTCTCCGCCCCTCCTCCTTTCTCATGGGGGAGGGTGAGCCAGAAGTGAGCCTGGGGCCTTTGCAGCTCCAGAGGACTCTCTCACTCCATGTCCTTGCCTGTGCTGGCTCTTTCCCTCCCCCACTACACTTGGCTAGGCATGGCTGCGTACCACCTGCCACTCATTAATGTACCACAAGTGGTAGGCGTACCACCGGTTGAAAAGCCCTACTCTAAAGCTAAAAGATTTTGGTTAAGAATACATACATGGTTAGAGAAAATGTCGAAAAAACATATAGAGTTTAAGCCAGAATTATTTTTATTAGGTATAATTGTAGGTGATTATGAGAAAGAGTGTATTTATTTAATTTTATATATATTAACTGCAGGAAGAATTGTATTTGCTCAATATTGGAAAAATGAAGAATTACCAGCGGAGGAAGTGTTAATTAACAAAATCTTAGAGTGTGTAGAAATGGATAGATTGATATTGATAATGAAAGAGAAAGAAGATTCAGTTTATTTTAGAACATGGAATACTTTTTATAATTGGCTAGATAAACGAGGTAGAGAGAAAGGAACTTAATATGTATTAGTAAATTAGACATTGAAACCCAGACAATATGTTGCTGATAAATATTTTAAGCACCGTGATTATAAAAAAAAACTAATAAAAATGTATGTAAAAAAAAAGGACAGTTAGGGCAACAGAAGTGGTAGAGGAGGCCAAAGAAGCTACAGCCGATTCATCATTGCAATGACCCTCAGGCATGGGAGTGAGGAAGGCTGGAGATGATGATGACTGGCTTTCAACTATGCAAGCTCAGATATCAAACTTAACCAAGATGATGGCCTCATGGACAGCAATGGGTGGTTCGCCCTTGAATGGAGGTCGGGCTAGACCAGTCAGTGGGGGGATGGGCTCTTTCACTTCAGCTGACAATTCGGCAAGGCCAGTGGTCTGCTACAACTGTGGGGGTGCAGGACATTGCAGGCGTACTTGTACAAAACCGTACAAAAGATCAGGAAATTCAGTTCAGTTGGGAAACTACACAGGGCCCCAGTGAGGGAGCCAACTGGGTGCCCAGCAATACTAGCAAGCTCCAATCAAAGGGGTGACTGAGGACAGGTTTGGGTGTCACCTCCCACAAGTGGAGCTCCCCCAAAACTCCCCTTGGTGATAGGGGTGATGGAAGCATTGTCCTTAGTGAGAGACCTCCATATCCTAGAGCCTACCGAAGTCAGAGCAACAAGGCCCCAGCAACAGCTTTTGGGGACTCAAGCACGGGCCGTTGAACCAGATGCTGTGTCTCTCACTGCCAAAATTCCTAAACAGCTGGTGGGCCCCTCTTTGATGGTGCTGATACAAGTGAAAGGCATCTACACAAGGGCCCTCTTGGACTCAGGTGTGCAAGTGACATTACTGTATCGGGATTTCTATGACAGGCACCTGATGCATATACCCATACAAAAGTTGGGCGATTTGAAGATTTGGGGCATTGGAACAGAGAAGTTGCCATATGATGGGTACCTACCTATCCATCTAACATTTGGGCCCTCAGCTGCTGGATAGACAGAAACTTTCAACACCTTGGCCATTGTGTGTACCCATCCCCCAGGAGCTAGCCAGGGCTCATTCATTGTGGGGACGAACACCAATTTAGTTAGGCGTCTGCTCACCCCAATTGTCCCAATAGGGAATGACTCTGTTATAGGGGATGTTCGTCCTGCACTGCAGACAGCATACTGACACCTGATGTGAGAGCAACAGGCCCCAGCAGAGGGTGTGGGGTGACTGTGGAAATTGGACCGAGTGAAGAGGGTACTACAACCAGGGGAGGTGGCATGTCTACGGGCCTCTGTCAGACTGGACTGGGAGCAGCCTGGTCCTTACCTCATCCTCAAATCCAATCCCAGAAGGCAGAACGCTGGAGTGGAGGTAATTCCAGAGATGGTCCCTACAAAGGCCCTACAGCAGACCAGAGGATGGATGTCAACGCTGCTAATATTGTATATTCTTGCTCTGAAAAAATATGCAGAACTGTCTGGTATTTTTAGAGTTAATGCAGAGGAGAAGGAGGGAGGAGGGAAAAGCCCGCAAAAGAGAAAGGAAGGGAACCTTTGCCCTTCACACTAATTGGAGAACGTAAATCATGACAGCAAAATAGGGAGAGGAAATGCTAGCAAAATAACTGCTCGGTGGGTGGGGATTTCAGATCTTAGCATTGCCTTTCTTCATGCCTGTGCCGACATTTTGTCACATAAATAAATAGACTTTTTAGGATAAAATGCCTGGAAGTTCTTTGAGGTGTTTCATTAGTCGGAACCATGACATCATGCTAAGATCTCAATCCTTTTCAAACGACCTGGGGTCCTGAACTCCATCCACTGTCTCTAGGCCTGAGAGAAGCTGGTAAAGATTCAGGGAAGAAAAATCTATCATGAAACAAGTGAGTTTGCTTCAAGACCAACAGCGGCTGATAACCCAGAGTGGGAAGCAACAGACAGCATGCTATGGGAAGATGAACCGTGGCAGACCCTTCTCAACCATAGGAAGAAATAGCTATGGACTTTATAGTAGACCTACCTGAAAGTAGTGGAAATACTGTCATCTGGACTGTAATAGACCTGTTCTCGAAGCAGGCTCATTTCATAGCCTGCAAAGGACTCCCATCTGCCCAACGACTGACCAAATTGTTCCTGAAACATATCTACCGGCTGCATGGCGGCCCTAAGCGAATAATTTCAGACAGGGGGGTGCAGTTCACAGAGAAGTTTTGGAGAAGTTTCCTTACATTAATTGGATCATCTCAAGGTTTATCATCTGCTTTTCATCCGGCCACCAATGGGGCCACAGAAGCCGCTAACAAAATGGCAGAGCAATATCTTAGATGCTACGTTTCTTACCAACAGATGAACTGGACTGATCTCCTCCCTTTTGTGGAGGCGGCGTACAATAATTCTGTGCACAGCAGCACCGGCTACACGCCTTTCAGAATGGCCACAGGAAAAGAGTTCAGCTCAATACCTGAATATCCTCAGGTGCTCTCCGCTTCCCAGACACTTGATCAGTGGGTGAGGGGGTGGGAAGAAGTTTGGAGAAACACAAAAACTGCTTTAAAAAAGACTTTTGAAACCTATAAAAAGCAGGCTGATAAAAAGAGGGCTCCCCAAAGAACATTCCAAGTTGGGGAAAAGGTTTATTTGTCAACTAAATATCTACGCCTCAAATTGCCCAGCAAAAAATTGGGACCAAAATTCTTGGGGCCTTTCCCCATAGTAAGGGTCATCAACCCGGTCACCGTAGAACTAAAACTCCCTAGACTTTTAGGGAGAATTCACCCAGTCTTCCATTGCAGCTTGTTGAAACCTTATCGGGGCTCTACTTTAAGACCTCCACCGAAGAAGGCACCTGGGCCCCTCGTAGTTGCAGGACAGACCCACTATGAAGTGAAAGGTATTCTTGACTCTAGAATCTTTAAAGGGAAATTGGAGTACCTAGTACAATGGAAGGGATACCCGTTGTCTGAAGCCACCTGGGTGAAATCCAGTGAAGTGAAAGCTGACAGATTGGTCAAAAGGTTTCATGTGAAACAGCCCAACAAACTGAAAACTAGTCATTAACATATGCTTTTGTTTACATTACAGGATCTGTCCTTCTTGTAAGGGGGGCTGGATGTCAATGTTGCTAATATTGTATATTCTTGCTTTGACAAAATATGCAGAACTGTCTGGTATTTTTAGAGTTAATGCAGAGGAGAAGGAGGGAGGAGGGAAAAGCCCGCAAAAGAGAAAGGAAGGGAACCTTTGCCCTTCACACTAATTGGAGAACGTAAATGTAGAGGTGAGAGACAGGCGAAAGTTGTGTGCGGAAAACTGCCCCCCCAATGCTTGTATCTTTGCTCTGCATCTATCTTCTCCCCCCCCCTCACATCACCATAGTGACGTGAAAGTACGCAGGTCTGTGTGACCTTGCCAGTTTGATAAGGCTGGCTGGTGAACAAGTTTCCCTGTTTATGGCCTCTAGCTTTTTACTCTTGAGGATTGGTAAAGGATTTTAGCCAATGAAATGCTATTGCCATGCAGTATCTTTTGCTATTTGTAAACTCTATATAAACAATAAAGGCTGCGTAGAAAGTGGCCATTTCTTTGCACCCTTCAATGACTAAGGACTGATTACTACAGCTGGCGCCCTCAGCAGGGACATTTTGTTTTGGGACCCCTACGGGAAGAAGCAGCTGCCAACATACTTACCATTGTCTGGAACAGACCCCTAAGTGCACTTTCGTCTTACGAGACCCCACAGTGAGTAAGTATGGGCTGCAAGTTATCTCGGCCCCCGCAAAAGCAAGGACAGGCATGGAGGAACTCAGATTCCTCCTCTAACCTGGGGCAGACACAAGGAAGCTGGTGGGCTGAGATAGGAAAACAGTGTTCTTTGAATCCTGAGCATCGGACGCTTAGGCTAAAAGATAAGAGCATAAATTACATCTTGAACCTTGGGCTTCAGTATAAACATCTATAGTGTTCAGTTCTGTCAGAAAAGGAAAGAAAAGAAATGGACCCAAATACTTCAGAAGGGCAATTAACTATCAGCCCCCTTCTGCTTGCAACTAAGTAAAATTTATTCCTTCTAAAAAATCTTTAATTGGATTTTCAGCTTCTTCTGAAGAGGCTAATTCTTTGTTGATTAGTTAAAGTCATAAATCAAAATGTACTCCCTCAGAGTGCTTTGAAAGTTTGCAATATATTAAGTTAGCCGTCAGACAAATGTCTGGTTGTGTTTTGTGTTATGTGTGTGTGTGTGGCCACTCAGAACATTATGCTTGGGCTTGGAATGGTGAGAAAAATGGGAGATGATTAGGGCCCTCAAAACCACTTTTTGGTTGAAATCACCTTGTCATTTTTCTCGCTTCTTGCAGGACAAGTTATATGTCTAAATAAATGTTGTTGTAACAGTATCTGTGTATATATGTTTGTCTGTGTTGTTCTGTGTTATTCCAAGACTTGGAAGAGGCTCAAAGCCCTCTCTGATAACAACAATACAAAAAGGCCTTGCTAAGAATATATGGTTTGCCTGGAGAAAGTATGAAATGAAATAATTGTATGTGGAATGGTTTTATGCAAACAGTATGGAACTGAATGAGTTAATTTGTTGAAGTGTGTGTTAGCCTTCAAAACCCACCCATTTTTTCCCTAACTGTGAAAATAATAGTAAATATTTGTATGAGAAGAATTTTATGGAGAATGTATGAGAGAATTTATTGAAAAATGCATAGGAAGAAGGTAAAACTATTTTTTGGTGGTGAGATTTCGCCCCCCTGTCTCTTTCAGCTGGCTGCGTTGCTTAAAGAGCAAGAGACAGGAAGGAGGGGGGGGAACTGTTCGTTTAAAATTTTTTTTTTCCTCTGCTTGGAATTGTAATCTGAGAAGAGTGGAGTGAATCTGAAACTTGACATTCACCTATGCAGTTTCGGCAAATAAATTTTTTACTCAAAAGAGAAACAGTAATTGTTGGACAATATTTTTTATATCCAACAACCAAAAGAACTAACTGAATTACATTGTTATAGATTTATAAATGTTTAACCTATTTATATACAAATTGTTTCCATCTGAATGGACTTTGCTTAAATTGAAGCACCAAAGATACAATTTAATTGGCTTTCAGAAAATATAAAATGATTTAGGATTGCAATAAGTCCTAGAAAAAGTATAGTTGCACAAATTGATGACATCATGAATACTCAATTTGTGGACAGAATTCCACACTTTTGATTTTTCCCTACTAGTAAATTACCTAATGGAGTATTAACTGTAATAAAAGTGCAGAAAGTATATTGAATTGAATAATATTTATCTACCATATCCCATCCCAAAATGTTTTATTTTTTATCCAGGTGGTTGTTAAAATGATAACCTTAGGACGCACAAGAGCTTGCCGCCGAAAAGGAACTGATTAATTAATATTGTTTTCAAAAATAATTTATCTCTTTAATGTGCTTTAACTGACTATATAGGCTGTATTTCATATCATTTGCCTAATGATCTTTGACTTGCTTGTTTAATGACTTTTTTCCTTTCCAGTCCAGCCACTGCTTTCTTCCTCTTTCTCCCTTGCCACAAGTTATTGCTTTTTCTGATGGAGGGTGAATGAGAGGAGCAATTGCTTACAAGGATGATACCTGGAAAGTGTCTTACACTGCAATGCAACCCTTATCACAATGCTCAGAATTATTTTAGCTTTTAAAACCTTTTCTCAACAGTCTTTTAACTTAATCTCTGACTCTCATTATGTGTGCCAACTTACTTTTACTCCTTCAGGTGCTTACATCACGCCCAGGATTGACCCCAATCTTATGACTTTGTTTTTAACTTTGCAGCAGCTGCTCCATAACTGAAAGCATTTATAATTTTGTTTCTCATATACACAATCACTCCTCCCTTCCTGGGCCTAATTTTTTTTTTGTATGTCTTTTTTATGTCTTTTATGTGGTTTTGCCTCTAATCAACTATGACAAATGGACGTTATCCATGTTCTCTCTTTTTGGCTTCCTAGAAATGTATATTCATAAATAGGTATTTAGGAACAATTTCCCCCACCTCTACGAGGGGAAACAGCTTCACATGTTATTTTTCATCTTTTTTTTGGCTGTTACAGCCCTGGGTAAACCCTCTTCCCTAAAAACTGACAATGGGCCAGCCTATTCTTCAGTGACTTTTTTACAATTTTATACAACCTGAAATATTGTTTTTACTCATGGTCTTCTCTATAATTCCACGGGTCAAGCTATCGTGGAACGTGTTAATTGGTCTTTCAAGGACTGCCTTCACAAACAAATAAAAAAGGACGGATTATCTAGGATACCCAATTTGTCGTGGGTAATACAACAGGTTCAAAAAGTATTATTTACATTATACCAATTGAATATTTCCATTCCAAATTTGACTGCTTATCAGAGACACTTTCAACAGAAAACAAGCTTGCCTCCACCTCTGGCATATTATCGGGCATTACCAGACAAAGCATGGTTGGGACCAGTCCCTCTGATCACTTGGGGGCGGGGCTACACTGCTGTGCTTGCTCCAACAGGACCTTTGCGGATTCCAGCGCGTTGTGATCACCCAGCCAGGGATGTCGTGGCACCAGTCCCTGGACCCAGTCCCAGAAATGACAAGGGTGACTCTACAGATGGCACAGCAAGTAATCCAATCCTGACATGCCAGGCAGCCAGTGACGTGGGGAGATGTAAAGAACTTGATCCCCGAGAACCTGTGTGCTGCCATTTTTGCGGTTTTAACTGCAAATTTCTTATCCATCATTTGTTCATGTCTGATCGTTAACATCTGCCCTTTGACAACTGTAACTGTCATCCCACTCAAACAATCATTCGAACAATGAATGAAGCAAAATCTAACATCACACAAAATGACTTCTTTTGTTTATCTGAAATGTATTACATGTAATTTTCTTTCTACATGTTTAGTCTTTGTTTGCACCCCTTCTGCAGTAATTCAAAACTTCACTGACTCTGGGAGGTTATTGCTTAAAAAACCTCACTGTCATCGCATTGGCTCACCTGCTTTAAATTGCACAGCTTCAATAGAGACTTCCTTTCATTTTGGACATGCTTGGCTACTGCAAGGAGGGTTTTTTACGTGTGGTCAAGAAACTTTAAATTATATTCCTACTAATATTAGTGAAGTGCAATGTTGCCTCAGCCAGCTGATTCCTGTTTTGCTTTCCAAACAACAAGTTCACACGAACCATTCTTCACATGGTGTCACGCTAGACAACACTTGTGACTCTGAGACAACCTTACTTTGTAGCATTGGCTATATCTCTAGTGGGCGTGCCAGGACTTGCTGTTCGTGCCCACCTCAACATTAATGCTATTACATGAAATTTGGCAAAGACAATTAATACTACTTCTTCAACTATTTCAGCGATCAACCATGAACTGCAAAATTTGAGAACTATTTTGCAAAATCATGCTGCAATTGATTATTTGCTTCTACACCAGCATTTGGGTTGTAAACGTTTTGAGGAAATGTATTGTTTCAATATTTCTGATAATTCATGAACCATCCAGCACCAGATTTATATTTTATACAATTTGGCCTCTGATTTTAAAATTGGTACCTTAGGATCTTTATGGGTGCTGTTTATGTAATGTATTTCTTTCATTTTGCAATATATGTATTAGAGCTTTAAATCCCAGTAGATCCTCTCTCACATTGCCTCAGGGTCAAGTTTTGGCCCTATATTAACAACTGCAAGGATGCTCCTCTCCTGATTATAATCCTTTTATTAACCCCGCTTATGGCAATATTTCGTCTAACAAAACAAAAAGGAGTGAGATGTAGAGGTGAGAGACAGGCGAAAGTCGTGTGTGGAAAACTGCCCCCCCCAACGCTTGTATCTTTGCTCTGCATCTATCTTCTCTTCCCCCCCCCCCCCTCACATCACCATAGTGACGTGAAAGTATGCAGGTCTGTGTGACCTTGCCAGTTTGATAAGGCTGGCTGGTGAACAACAAGTTTCCCTGTTTATGGCCTCTAGCTTTTTACTCTTGAGGATTGGTAAAGGATTTTAGCCAATGAAATGCTATTGCAATGCAGTATCTTTTGCTATTTGTAAACTCTATATAAACAATAAAGGCTGCGTAGAAAGTGGCCATTTCTTTGCACCCTTCAATGACTAAGGACTGATTACTACACGTAAATCATGACAGCAAAATAGGGAGTGGAAATGCTAGCAAAATAACTGCTCAGTGGGTGGGGATTTCAGATCTTAGCATTGCCTTTCTTCATGACTGTGCCGACATTTTGTCACATAAATAAATAGACTTTTTAGGATAAAATGCCTGGAAGTTCTTTGAGGTGTTTCATTAGTCGGAACCATGACAATGGATTTCAGTCGGAGTCCGGAATACTAGAAACTTCCCTGTGAGGTTGAGAGATCAGATGTTGTTGGGGCAAGTGAGTCCAGCCACCCCAATTTTGCCTCCTGATACTAGGGAAAAGACTGAGGGTGAGGTTTTAGCAGATCAGTTCTATCCTAAGAACACGCAGCTTCCCCAAGAGTGGCGAGAGAGGGCTAGAGATCAGCTTTGGAGGTGGCAACACCTGTTCTCAAAAGATGAATTTGAAGTGGGTTGTGCTAGGAGCGCTCAACATATAATCCATTTACAGGAAGATAAGCCTTTTCGAGAGAGGTCTCAGCAGATTCCCTTGAGTGACTTAGATGATCTTAGAGAGCATTTAGTGGAGTTGAAGAGGACTGGGATCACCCAAGAATCTCGAAGTCCCTATGCCTCTCCCATAGTGGTAGTCTGGAAGAAGAATGGATCCCTGAGAATGAGTAAAGACTATCGTACTCTCAATCGGAGGACCATTCCAGATCAGTACACAACCCCTCGAATAGAAAATGTGTTGCATTGTTTATCAGGGGCAAAGTGGTTTAGTGTGCTGGATTTAAGGAGTGGCTATCATCAGATTCCCATGCATCCAGAAGATAGAGAGAAAACTGCTTTCATCTATCCTTTGGGGTTTTATGAATTCAATCAAATGCCTCAAGGGTTATCAGGGGCCCTGGCGACCTTTCAGAGACTTATGGAGCGGACGGTGGGAGATATGAACTTGATAGAGGTGCTAGTCTACCTAGATGATATTATTGTCTTTGGTGAGACTCTTGAACAACATGAGGAGCACTTGGAGAAGGTACTGACAAGTGGGGATACTGTATCAGGAGCATGATAAACATCTGAAGCCCATTGCATACATCAGCAGGGGCCTAACTTCAGCCGAAAAGAACTATCCCACCCATAAGCTGGAGTTTCTGGCACTTAAGTGGGTGGTAGTAGATAAGTTAAAGGACTACCTATATGGAGCAGAGTGTGAGGTTAAGACAGACAATAACCCATTTACGTACCTGCTCACAACAGCCAAACTTGATGCCATGGGGCATCGGTGGCTAGCTGCCCTTTCCAGATTCAGGTTCAGCCTGAGGTACCGGCCAGGTGTGAGGAAAAGGGATGCAGATGCCCTGTCCAGGAGACCTCACAGTCCTGAGGCACATGTTGGAGAATGGGTCCGATTGACGTCTGATGGTATTCAAGCTTTGTATCGGGGTTGAACACTGAGTTTGAGAAGCAATTGGGGCAGAAGCAGTAGGAGTCACTACTGCAGGTGTTCCTAAACTGTATTGTAACCCCATTCAAATTAGAGGGGAGGGCATGTTTGTTTTGACCAAGAAAGATTTGAAAAGAGATCAGGTGGAAGACCCCCTTTGTGGCCTGTCTGAAAGGGCTTTGAGAAGTGGTCAGCAAGAGGCTTTGCTCACTGACCTGTCAAGGGGAGCTCAGGTGCTGTATAAAGAGTGGGACCGTTTACAGCTCCGGAACGGTGTGGTTTATCAGAAGGGTCCTTCTGATGGGCTCGAGGAAAAGTGGCAACTCTTGCTCCCAGAAAAACATAGGGAAGCAGTGATGATTATGCTACATGATGAGCATGGACATCTGGGGCCAGAGAAGACCTTCAAGCTAGTGAGGGATCGGTTCTACTGGCCTTGTATGAAGACAGAGGTTGGAGACTATTGTCGATCCTGCGCTGTATACAAAGAAAGACTTACTGTCCAGGGCCGCACTGATGGGCCACCTGCAAAGTCATGGGCCCCTGGATCTAGTTTGCATCGACTTCCTCTGTCTGGAACCAGATACAAGTGGACAGGGAAATGTATTGGTTGTGACTGATCATTTCACTCGCTATGCACAAGCCTTCCCAACAAAGGATCAGTGCACCACCACAGTAGCCAAGGTACTTGTAGAGAAGTTCTTTGTACACTATGGGCTACCTCAGTGCATACATTCTGATCAAGGCAGAGATTTCGAAAGCAGGCTTGTCAAACAACTACTGGACATACTGGGCATTCGAAAGTCACGCACCACCCCTTTTTATCCACAAGGAGACCCACAGCCTGAGAGGTTCAATCGTACCCTTCTTGACATGCTGGGGACACTGACTGCAAAGCAGAAGCAACATTGGACCCAACATATTTCTACCATTGTGCACGCATATAATAGCACGAAAAATGATGCTACCGAGTATTCTCCATATTGGCTGATGTTTGGCAGGGAGGCTCGACTGCCAGTAGATATAGCATTTAGCATTTCAATGGATGAAACCTCATTCAGTTCACATCGCAACTATGTAGACAGGTTGAGGAGGAATCTGAAGATGGCACATGAGAAGGCTCTAGCTGCTTCTGAGGTTTGAGAACAGAGTAATAAGAGGAATTATGACCTGAAGGCGAGGGTTCAGGATTTGCAACCTGGTGATCAGGTATTACTGAGAAATCTGGGCCTCCCTGGGAAGCATAAAGTAGCAGACCGATGGAGTTCTCAGTCATACATTGTCAGTGAGAAATTACATGGATTGCCAGTGTACCAGATCTGACCAGAAGGGAGTCCAGGGCCATTGAAAGCATGGCACCGAAATCATCTATTGCCTCTAAATGAGGCAATATGAGTCTCTCAGCCAACTGTTTTAAAAGCAGCTGAACCCTGCCCAACAAGGAGAAGACCAGTGACTTGAGCACAACCAGATTCATCTGTGGAAGGAGAAGAGGAGGACACTGAAGAGGAAGAGGGTTTCATGAACTGGTTGTGGTCATTGGAAAACATTGGAACAGCTCCCCCCGCATTAGATACTTAGATGTGGCTCGAACAGCCTAGGCCAGATGCCCCTGAGTCTGTACCTAAAGCTTGCCTCACAACTGCAAGAACCAGAGAATGGGCCTCCAGCCCCGGAGACCTTTGGGTGTGGAAAGTTCCAGAAGGATGACTCTCGCATTACAGCCAAGCCCAAAGTACAGAGACCAAAACAAGTGATACATCCAATTAGAAGACTGACATATGATGCTCTGGGCCACAGCACAGAAGAGGCAATACTCACTGCTAGATGAAATTCTGATCCACCCCCGGACACCTCAGACTCTTGGTAAGCATTTCTCACTCTTTGGGGAACCAAAGATTTTTTGGGTGGGGGGAGTGTGTAGCGGAGCTGGGGCAGAATCGGCGCCGGCTCAGAGGCTTTACTGGAGCCCTGCCAATTTGGCGGGGAAGTCAGGAGCTCTGGCAGCCTCCATTGTGGCTGGCGGCAGGGCGTGGCTCTTGGGAAGGGATCAGAAAGGAAGAGGAAGTTGGCTGGAGGAGAAGGAAAAGCGTGGGTATTTTGGATGTCCAGTGAAGCAAGCGGGACGGAGAGAGAATAGGTTGGTGGAGTTTTAATTTTTTTCCCTTCGTTGAGAGTAAGCCCGATGGAGAGAGAGAGAGAGAGAGAGAGTAGGTTGGTGGAGTTTTTATTTTCTCCTTCGTTGAGAGCAAGCCGGACGGAGAGAGAGAGAGAGAGAGAGAGAGAGAGAGAGAGTAGGTCGGTGGAGTTTTAATTTTTTTTCCCTTGTTGGGGCAATCCAGATGGAGGTAGAGCGA
Source organism: Crotalus adamanteus (assembly GCA_039797435.1). Lineage (NCBI taxonomy): Eukaryota > Metazoa > Chordata > Lepidosauria > Squamata > Viperidae > Crotalus > Crotalus adamanteus. The sequence goes on along the minus strand of CM077935.1, from coordinate 61,834,767 downwards.
GGGAGGAGGCTGACCAGGTTGAATTTATTCCTTTCAGTGGGGAAAGGCCAGAGAGAGGGGGGGAACTAGAGAGGTTTCTGTAGAGCAAGCCGGAAGGAGGCAAGGGGATAGAGAAGGAGAGGATTTAGTGGAAAAAAGGCAGAGAGAGATGAGATAGAATAAGGGAGGTTCCTGTGAGCTGCAGAGAGAGACTGACCATCATCACCCCACGTGAGTTGTCTATGAGAGACTGACCACCATCACCCCATGTGAACTGCTATTGCTAGAGACTGACCACCATCATCTTATGTGAGCTGCTGCTGCCAGCGATTGACCACCATCACTTCATGCAATCTGCTGCTGCCAGAGACTGACCACCATCATATTGTGCAAACTGCTGCTGCCAGAGACTGACCACCATTATCCCATGTGAGCTACCACTGAGAGAAACTTACCACCATTGCCTCACGTGAGGGACTGCTGACAGAGACTGAGTACCACCGTACTACATGTCCCTGTCAAGCAGAGGTGCCCAAGTAAGGGATCCCTTGGACCAGCAGCCAGGGCAAGAGGAGGCCAGGAGGACCTGGACTTCAGCGGTCCCTACGGGGGTGGCGCTACATAAGGAAATATGTGGGGATGAAAGAAGCAGAGCTTTGTATTTGGTGAGTCGGGAGGCAGAAAGAAATTTTGTGCGGGTGTGTAATAACAAAGCTGAGACAGAATGGGGAACAGCAACAATAAAAGAGTGGCTAAGCACAAGATCAGCTGACCTCTCTACTAAGGCAGCTGCAGAAGCAACCGCATGTAAGCAGGGAGGCAATCCAGCAGCAACAGGGTCTAAAGCAGTGGAAAAATAAGCAATCGGACTCTGTGAAGAACAATAAGGTTGAGTAAGGACTCCCAAAGCAAAGCAATCCCATTCATGACAATAAAGAGTAAAAGGCTTGTCATAATCAGGTAATCCCAAAGCCTGTTTCAAAGACATAAAGCAGCTTCAGCAGCTGGAGACCAAAGAAGAGGTTCAGGGACGCTGTGCAGGGTCAGATCATAAAGGGGGTGGGTGAGAGTGGCATAAGCAGTTATCCACTGGAGACAAAAAACAGCCATACCAAGAAAAGAATGCATAGCTTTCTTGGTAGTGGGTTGGGGGGGGGGGGTTGTAAAATAGTCTGAATGCGAGGTGGAAGAATAGAGTGGGAGCCATGGGAAAGAAGCACACCAAGGTAAACAACTTCAGGGAGGCAAAGCTGTAATTTAGACTTAGGGGCCTTGTGCCCTTTAGCAGCAAGACTCTGAAGCAAAACAAGAGAATCAGTCATGCTAGCATCTACTGTAATGTAGGAGAGGCAAGCAAAAGGTCATCCACATACTGGATAAGGGCGGATTCCATAGGGAAAGTAATATCAGCCAGGTCCTGGTGAAGAATTTGAGAAAAAAATAGAAGGTGATTTGCAGTAATCCTGAGGAAGGCAATGCCAGGTTAACTGCAAACCATCATATTGGAAAGCAAACAAAAACTGGAAATCAGGATGAATAGGAATAGAAAAGAAGGCAGAAGAGAGGTCAACGACAGTAAAATAACAAGCGGTAAGGGGTGTTCTGTTTTCTGCTTGGTACAGCATTAATAATAATAATAGTAGTAGTAAAGTTGGAAGGGACCTTGGAGGTCATCTAGTCCAACCCCCTGCTCGGGCAGGAAACCCTACACCATTTCGGACAAATGGCTGTCCAGTCTCTTCTTAAAAACTTCCAGTGTTGGAGCATTTACTGCTTCTGGAGGCAAGCTGTTCCACTGATTAATTGTTCTCACTGTCAGGAAGTTTCTCCTTAGTTCTAGGTTGCTTCTCTCCTTGATTAGTTTCCACCCGTTGCTTCTTGTCCTGCCTTCAGGTGCTTTGGAAAATAGCTTAATTCCCTCTTCTTTATGGCAGCCCCTGAGATATTGGAATACTGCTATCATGTCCCCCCTTGTCCTTCTCTTCGTTAAACTAGACATACCCAATTCTAGCAACCGTTCCTTATATGTTTTAGCCTCCAGTCCCCTAATCATCTTTGTTGCTCTTCTCTGTACTCTTTCTAGAGTCTCAACATCTTTTTTACATCGTGGTGACCAAAACTGGATGCAGTATTCCAAGTGTGGCCTTACCAAGGCATTGAAGAGTGGTATTAATACATCACGTGATCTTGATTCTATCCCTCTGTTAATGCAGCCTAGCACTGTGTTGGCCTTTTTGGCAGCTGCAGCACACTGCTGGCTCATATTTAAGTGATTGTCTACTAGGACTCCGAGGTCCCTCTCACAGTTACTACTATTGAGCATGGTGCCACCTATACTGTACTTGTGCATTTGGTTTTTCTTGCCTATGCACAAGTACAGTATAGGTGGCACCATGCTCAATAGTAGTAACTGTAGTAGTAACAATAGTAGTAACATTGAAGAGGCAGCAATAGAAACAAGTTCTTCTTTATTGAAGTCAAAACAGAAACTAATAAGCATTGCTCTGCCCCTATTTATACATTCAGATCTGGGCAACGTCAACCAATGAGAGCACCACATTCTCCCACTCAAATGCATAATAAACAGCCTTGTAGACAGCAAGTCTGGCTAGCAGGCCACATGGTCTACTAACCGTCCCTGCATAGATCCCAGCCACCTGCTTCATAAATTTAACTCAGTACATTACACCCCTCCCCTCTGGCTCTTTTGACACTTACAAAGCATTGTTTGTTGTTCAAAGATTACACACAATCAAAAGGCACAATATCACTCAGTGGTACATAATCCTTACATTACACTGTTCAATATTTAAGAATACTTAAACATTTCGGTTTGCAAGGAAAATACATAAGCATTCAAAATTTCAAAGAAACATACATAAGCATTTAAGTTTGCAATAAAAATACGTAAGTATTTTAAGTTTGCAATGACAAAAACCTTACGTAGTCCTTAAAAAATTTCGGTGGGCCTTTCGCCTGCTTCGAACGTTTCGGAGCTGCTGCTAGCTCCCAATCTGTAAGCTCGCCTGCCAGGCTTGGCAGACTGGGGCTGTAGGACCCGTCCAACATGAGTAAAGCCGATTTGTGAAGGCTGGCCTGTTCCGGTAGACCCCAGCCAGAGTTCCGTGGTGGTGGAGTAGAATCCACCGGATCGGCATGAAAAGCCAATTGAGAGCAATGTCCCATGGGTGCAGTGCCTGAGTTAGGAGCAGCCTTGTTGGCAAAAACCCCGTTCGGTGATCGCAAGGTCCCACTTTTGCTGAGAGACTCAGATGCACGATCGCAATTGTGTTCCTCCTCCCCCCCGAGAGCGGAAGAGTGGCGTGGTAACCTCCAACGCAGCTGGTCAATGTGCCTGCAGAGCACACGACCGTCTTCCAGGGCCATTTCGTATGAGAGTGGCCCTGACACCTTGCAAACCACAGCTACCACCCACAGTGCACCTGGTCCATAGTTGCGTGCCCAAACCGGATCACCCACTTGCAAGTGCTTCGGTGCCTTAGGCTGTGGCACTTGTGAAGCAACCCTGTCTGGATGTAGGCGATCCAGCTTTGTGATCCGACGGCGCCCCCATCTTAATTCAGCTGGGCTCTTGCCCATAGAAGTGCAGGGCATTGTGCATTGGCAGAGTAGGAAATCTGCCAACCTGTGGTGCCAATTGCCATGGGTGATCCTCTTCAATGATTCCTTGGTCGTTCGGACCATGCGTTCTGCTTGGCCGTTAGAGGCCGGGTGAAATGGAGCTGAAGTGGCATGCCTAATCATATTCACCCTTAAGAAGGACTGAAGCTGTGCAGAAGTAAATTGAGCCCCATTGTCTGAGACTATGACATCTGGGAGCCCATGTGTTGCAAAGATGCCCCACAGAACCTGGATGGTCCTGGCAGTAGTCATAGTGGACACTGGAACGACCTCTAGCCACTTGGAGTGACTGTCCACAACAATAAGAAAGAGTTGCCCCTGAAAGGGGACAGCAAAATCAATATGGATCCTCGACCAAGGGGCTTGTGTGGTTTCCCATCTATGCACAGGAGCATGTGGCGTTTCTGGCCTTGACTGCTGGCAAATGAGGCACCTGTGGACCTGGGCCTCGATGTCTTTATCGAGCCCAGGCCACCAGAGGTAGCTATGCACAAGCGCCTTCATCCTGACTATGCCCGGATGTCCCTCGTGCAAAGAATCAAGGACTCTAGTCCTCAGTGAGGTCGGATGTTGTGGTTCCGGCTAATGAAACATTTACTTCCAGGCATTTATTTTCCTAAAAGTCTTTTATTGTTACAAAATGTTGGCACAGGCACAATGGAGGGAAGCTAGGATCTAAGTTCTCTTCCTCTGAGCAGTTAAATTATCAGCATGTTCCCCCCCAAAATTAGCCGTCATATCTCACATTATCCAATTAGTGTGAAGGTCAAATGTTTTCTTCCTCTTTCTTTCCTGGGCTTTAGCCCCAACACCCCTTCTGCTCTTTATTAACCCCATATTTACCAGACAATTCTGCATATTGTCAAAAGCAAGAATATACAATATTTGCAGGGTTGACATCAGCCCCCCTTACAAGAAGGACAGATCCTGTAAAGTAAAGAAAAGCATATGTTAAGGGTTATCTTTCAGTTTGTTGGGGTGTTTCATATGAAACCTTTTGACCAATCTGTCAGCTTTCACTTCACTGGATTTCACCCAGGTGGCTTCAGACAACGGGTATCCCTTCCATTGGATTAGGTACTGCAATTTTCCTTTAAAAATTCTAGAATCAAGAATACGTTTTACTTCATAGTGGGTCTGCCCTGCAACTATGAGGGGCCCAGGTGCTTTTTTCGGGGGAGGTCTTAAAATGGAGCCCCGATAAGGCTTCAACAAGCTACAATGGAAAACTGGGTGACTTTTCCCTAAACGTCTAGGGAGTTTGTTCGAATATTCACGAGCAGGAAGAGTCATGTGGTAACTGAGTCAGCCAATGTGAAGAAAGTGCTACTGAGTCTGTGCAAAAGAGTATTGAGTTAGGAGCTGGATTTCCAGTTTCAAGTTTTGTCTCTGGTCTGTCTCTGTAAGAAGTCTTCATTAAGCTATGTTGCTGTAAAGAAGAATGGTATTGTAAATATTTTTATATAAATATAAAGTTATTTGAATCAGCTAAATGCAGTCAACCGTGAGAGTTTCTGATTTATTTTTCACCAATAGAGAAATTAAAATTCTCTAACAGGTTATGGGCCCAGAGCTTACTAAGGACTTCATTGTAATTTAAAGCTGGAAGAAATTGCCTGTGTTTAGAAAGTATAAGAACAAGGCAGAATTAGCAGAATGGCTGCAATGGAATCTAAGGAAAGCTGTGTGCCTCGTTTGGGCCAGAAGAATTACATTATATGGGCTGCAAAAATGGAATGTTTGCTCAAAGCAAAAGAGCTGTGGTATATCGTAGAAAATCCACCACAAGTGTTTGCAGCAGCTGATCAGAAAAGTCATGATCGAGCAATGGCTTATCTCATCTTGAATTTAGATGATGAACAATTTCTAAATGTTGCAAATTTAAAGACTGCAAAGGAGATTTGGTTGAAGTTGAGAGCTGTGCACGTGAATGTTTCTGCATGCAATATAGTGCAATTATCAAGAAAACTTTACAGGGCCTGTTTGCAACCAGGTGAATCTGTGGAACAGCATTTAAATAAAATGCAAAGTTTATTTTTGGACTTAGAACAGCATGGGATTAAATTCCCTGAGTCCCAGAAGGTTTTATTGGTGTTGAACAGTTTAGATAAAACCTGGGACACAGTTTCTGCAATATTTGAGTGCAAAGAAGAACAAGACTTACATTTTGAGGCTTTAAAGGCATGTTTGCTTAATGAAGAGGAAAAACGCCATTTTAGAAGCAGCCATGAGGAGGAGAAATTCCTGAGGGGGTCCAGACTGCAAGTCTCCGGAGGAGAAAAAACAAGCAGATCGGACCTGGACCAAGTTGCAACAAAGGAGAGATTTTGCAAACAGAGAGCTGCTCAGCAAGAAAAGAATTGCTACATTTGTGGAAAGACACATCTGAAAAGGAACTGTTTGCAGCAAAGGACATTTGTGCAACCAAAAAGGACTGCTTTGCAAAAGGAACATTTTGGTGTTGCAAAAGTTTGCTATAGCAACAACAGAGACAAGTGGCTAATAGATAGTGGGGCAAGTCAAACAATTGTTAATGACTCTGAATTATTTTGCAGGTTTGTTCCAGCAGCACAAGAAGCTGTGGCTTTGGCAAATGGCCAGAAAGCAAAAGTCATTGGAAGAGGCGATGTAAAAATTCCATATTTGGAATCAAAGTTTACCAATGTGCTTTGTGTACCTGAGATGGAACATAATTTGTTAAGTGTGTCTAATTTAGACAAACAAGGTTTTCAGGTCATTTTTGTAAATAGGAAGTGTCTCATCAAAAGGAATGGGAATATTTGTGCAGAAGGCATAAAGGAAGATAATCTATATGTATTGCAGGGACAAAAGGTTCAATGCTCCCATATATTTAAGAATGTTGCAGAGCATGATTCATGTGTTCATTTTCTGCATAGAAGACTTGGCCATGCAAGCTTTAAAGTTTTGCAGCAAATGCAAGATTTTGCAGAAGGACTAAATTTGAAGGGATGCAAAGCATATTTGGACTGTGCAGTATGCAAAGCATCGAAGTCAAAGGCATTCCCAGTTAGTAAATGTAGCACAAGACAAACAAAAAGAGTTCTAGAGCTGGTCCATGCAGATCTGGTGGGACCTATGCAAGCCAGTTTGGGAGGAGCAAAATATGCACTGGTAATTGTTGATGATTACAGCAGGTATTCATTTTGCTACTTGCTTAGAGCAAAGACAGAGGTGCTACAACAATTCAAACAGTGGGTAAGTTTTGTAGAGAGAAGGTACAGACAACAAGTGTGTCAGTTGCAAACTGACAGAGGTACTGAATTTATGTCAATTAAATTCCAACAATGGTTGGGGCAGTTGGGGATAAGACACAAACGTACAAATCCTTACACAGCAGCAGAGAATGGTGTAGCTGAAAGAAGGAATGGTGTTTTGCAAACAATGAAAGATTCATTATTAGAGGATTCTGGTCTGAGCATGTCATATTGGGGAGAAGCCATATTGACTGCAAATTATATAGTTAACAGGCTGTGGAGTTCCTCCATCAATAATATTCCATATGCCATTCTATATGGGAGAAAGCCATCACTGGCACATTTGAGAATTTTTGGAAGTACTGCATAGGTACATATTCCTAAAGCAATCAGAAGAAAGGGACAGCAAAAGGCAAGAAAGCTCAGGTTTGTGGGCTATGAGCCAAGGTCAAAAGGATATTGCTTTAGCGATGGAAGTAAAAGAGTTATAATTTCAAGGTCTGCTAATTTTGCAGAACAAAATTGGGACAGAATTAATGCAAATTCTGGGTATGTCTCACTTAATGACGGTGATCTATTTAATGACAATAACTCATCTAATGATAAAAAATTGATTATTGAAGATGTCAATGTTCAGGGAGGAGAGGCTGAACAAGACATGAAACCAGAAAGAATTGAGACACAGGAGCAGTTAATACCACGTAGGTCAGAGTGATGTAACAAAGGAATTCCACCTGACAGGTATTCTGCCAGCAAGGTAAAGGTTTGCAATGTGTGGTATGAGCCAAGAAGTTATAAAGAAGTGTTGGAATTACCAAAAGCTGAACAAGAAAGATGGAAGGAGGCCATGGATAAAGAGATGAAATCCATGGGAGACCATGAAGTATTTAAATCAGTGACTTTGCCACAGGGAACCAAAGCTGTGGGTTGTAAGTGGATATATAAGAAAAAGGTATTGCCAAATAATGATGTACAGTATAAGGCCAGGTTAGTGGCACAAGGTTTTTCACGATTAAAGAATGTATTAAGTTAATAGGTCTGATGTCTCTTCCTGTCATGAAGGGAGGAGTGTTGGAATATTCATGAGCAGGAAGAGTCATGTGGTAACTCAGTCAGCCAATGTGAAGAAAGTGCTACTGAGTCTGTGCAAAAGAGTATTGAGTTAGGAGCTGGATTTCCAGTCACAAGTTTTGTCTCTGGTCTGTCTCTGTAAGAAGTCTTCATTAAGCTATGTTGCTGTAAAGAAGAATGGTATTGTAAATATTTTTATATAAATATAAAGTTATTTGAATCAGCTAAATGCAGTCAACTGTGAGAGCTTCTGATTTATTTTTCACCAATAGAGAAATTAAAATTCTCTAACAGAGTTTTAGTTTTACTGTGACCGGGTTGATGATCTTTACTATGGGGAAAGGCCCCAAGAATTTTGGTCCCAATTTCTTCCTGGGCAATTTGAGGCATAAATACTTAGTTGACAAGTAAACCATTTCCCCAACTTGGAATGTTCTTTGGGGAGCCCTCTTCATATCCGTCTGCTTTTTATAGGTTTCAAAAGTCGTTTTTAAAGCAGTTTTTGTGTTTTTCCAAACTTCTTCCCACCCTCTCACCCACTGATCAAGTGTCTGGGAAGCGGAGGGCAACTGAGGATATTCAGGTATTGGGTTAAATTCTTTCCCTGTGGCTACTCTGAAAGGCGTGTAGCCGGTGCTGCTGTGCACAGAATTATTGTGCGCCACCTCCGCAAAAGGGAGGAGATCAGTCCAGTTCGTCTGTTGGTAAGAAACGTAGCATCTAAGGTATTGCTCCACCATTTTGTTAGCGGCTTCTGTGGCCCCATTGGTGGCCGGATGAAAAGCAGATGATAACCCTTGAGATGATCCAATCAATGTAAGGAACACAGCTCCAACTGCCACATCGCTGGCATCGGCTTGAATCACAAAGGGTTCCCCTCGGCAGGGGTGCTTCAGAACCGGTTCAGCAGCAAATAGTCTCTTTAAATTCTCAAAAGCTGTTTGACAGCTCATTGTCCATGCTAGTGGTTGGCCCGGTCATGGCTTCCCTCCTCCTTTGCCTGTTTTGAGTAGTTCTGTAAGTGGCAGGGCAATCTCGGCAAAAGAAGGGATGAATTGACGATAAAAGTTGGCAAAACCCAGAAAGCTCTGGAGCTGTTTGCGAGTCCTTGGGGGCTGCCATTCGATTATACTTTTCACCTTGGCTGGATCCATTTCAATACCCTCATTGGAAATTCGGTAGCCAAGATAGTCTAGTCGGGTTTGGTGAAATTCACATTTTGACAATTTGACATAAAGCTTGGCATTCAATAGTTTCTTTAACACTTCTCTCACTAGCTTTATGTGATCAGTCATATTCGTGCTGTATATCAGGATATCACAAGATACACCAAAACCCCTTTGTACAAGTGATCATGTAGAACCTCATTAATCAACTGCATAAATACAACTGGGGCCCCCTGTAGTCCAAATGGCATGACTTTGAACTGATAGCTCCCCATAGGACAGTTGAAGGCAGTTTTCCACTCATCTCCTTCTTTTATTCTCACCCTGTAGTATGCCTCTCTCAGGTCTAACTTAGTGAAGACACTCCCCTTAGCCAGATGGGTCAATAAATCCTTTAGGAGGGGGAGGAGGTATTTATTTTCCACACTCACAGCATTGAGTCCCTTATAGTCTACGCAGAGACGAAGAGACCCATCTTTTTTCTCTTTGAACAACACAGGGGCTCCCATGGAAGATTTGGCCCGTTCGATAAACCCCCTCGCTAGGTTTTTGTTCATGTATCGCTGCATCTCCTCCATTTCGAGGGGGGACATAGCATACATCCTTGGACGTGGGAGTTTGGCTCCGGGCATCAGTTCGATGGAGCAGTCATTGAGTCTGTGAGGGGGTAGGGCATCACATTCTTTTTCACTAAATGCCTCCGCCAGGTCCCAGTATTCCTTGGGGTGACTGGTTCACCTGGAGGCAGTGAGGCGGCCATATGCGCTCTCTCATTGGGTGGCCTAAGATGCCCAGTAACATCTGTTGAATCAATGGGGGGGATCAGGACCTATAGGTAGTCTCACAGTTCTCATTCCTTTCTCCCACCAGATAAATGGCTTCCATTTGTCTAACCAGGCTAGTCCTAGGATCACCGCCTCAGTCATTTTTGGAGCCACCAGGAAGCGAATAAACTCCCAGTCTGCACCTATTTCTAGGCGTAAAGGCTCGGTTAATTGTGTAATAAGAGTCCCTCCCATCAGGGAGCCATTGGCTTGCTCAAACCTCACCAGTTTGGAAAGCTGTTTTGCCCTTATGCCCATTTTCATGGCAAATGCCAGACTAATAATGCAACGGGTGCATCCCGAATCAATTAGTACGTTCAAGTCTATTTGTGCCCCAGACTTAGGGATTATAAGTTTGGCAGCCAGTGAAAAAGGCGGTATTTGTCGACTCACCATTGGGTCATTTTCTCCTTCATCGTCGCTGTCAAAGAAGGGTAGAGCAGGGGCGGGTCCACCTGGAGTCTTGGCGTCCTCCTGTGTGTGGGGTGTAACCTGGGTGACAGGTTCCTGCATGAGTCGGTTGGATTTTTCTCTCATTGGCCGCTGAGCAGGTTTCTTTCTCGTTGCTGGTTCTGGTCTGCTCTGCAGTCGGGGGTAGGGGACTGGACAGGTGGCTGCTCAATGTCCTCCTTGTCCACACCGGAAACACTTGAAGGAAGGGTGTGTAGGTTTTACTTTGTAGGAACTGATTTCTGGTTTTCATTTCTAAGTTTTGAAATCTTTCCAATGACTCACCCATAACTGTGTTATCTGTCCATTCTGCTTTTGAAGTCTTTTCTCTCAGCTGGGAAATCTGCCAAATTCCTCTCTCCCCGGCTTGCTGGCTGTCTCTTCCCCCCTCGGGGAAACTGTTGCAGCCACGGGGCTGGCCTCAGGCAATCTTTCTTTCTCCATAATGAGATCTTCCCCAAATCTTTACCAGCTCCTCTCAAGCATAGAGAGACAGTGGATGGGGTTCGGGACCCCAGGTCGTTTGAAAAGAATGTGAGATCCTAGCATGATGTTGTGGTTCCGGCTAATGAAACATTTCAAAGAACTTCCAGTCATTTATTTTCCTAAAAGTCTTTTATTGTTACAAAATGTCAGCACAGGCACAACGGAGGGATGCTAGGATCTAAGTTCTCTTCCTCTGAGCAGTTAAATTATCAGCATGTTCCCTCCCTAAATTAGCCGTCATATCTCACATTATCCAATTAGTGTGAAGGTCAAATGTTTTCTTCCTCTTTCTTTCCTGAGCTTTACCCCCAACGCCCCTTCTGCTCTTTATTAACCCCATATTTACCAGACAATTCTGCATATTGTCAAAAGCAAGAATATACAATATTTGCAGCGTTGACATCGGGATTACTGCCCTACTTCCCCACAAAATACAACCCTTAAAGGTGGATAACTCATGCTTCCTTTTCCAGAAATTCTGAAAGTCAGGGCCAGGACACGTTTCCGGCCATCCTGTGAGCACCCAGTTTAACACACGGCTCACCGTGTTGTCTGAAGCTGTTTCAGCAGCTACATCCCCTGCGTTAAGGGGAGACTCCGGCAAATCCTGGATAGACAGGATGTGGTTGGCTGGAGCAGGATCTGATTCTAATAGCTGTAGAGACAACCTACTAAGGCCGTCTGCGTGGCCCATTTCTTTACCTGGTTTGTGAACCAGACAATAATCATAAGCAAATAAGAATATTGACCACCTCAACATTCTAGGAGAGATAATCTGGGGTGTCTGCTTGTTCGTAGTGAACAATCCCAGAAGTGGCTTGTGGTCAGTGAAGACCGTGAAGTGGCGGCCATACAAAAAGTCATGAAACTTTTTTATGCGAGCCACAATGGCCAATGCCTCCCTATCTATTTGCGCGTAATTCTGTTCCGCTGCTGAAAGAGTCCTGGAGTAATAAGCTATAGGGACTTGTGTCCCATCAGCCCTAAGATGGCTTAACACAGCTCCTATCCCGTAAGGGGATGCATCACACATGATGCAGGCTGGCAACTGCTCATTGAAATGAGCGAGCACCGCATTTGAGGACAACAATGCTTTAACTGTAGCAAAACTCCTCTTGTGGACACTTGTCCACTTCCATGGGGCCTGTTTGTCCAAGAGCCAGTGTAATGGCTCTGCCACTGTGGCCTTGTGGGGGAGGAAAGCATGGTAGAAGTTGAGGATTCCTGGAAGGCCTGAAGCTCTCCCTTCGACTTGGGACTGGGTGCCTGCTGAATTGCTTTGAGCTTGGATTCAGCAGGATGAATACCTTTGGCATCTATATGAAACCCCAGGAATTCTGTGGAAGTTACTCCAATTTTGCATTTCTCCTGTTTGAGCTTCAGCCCCACTTCGTGGAAACGCCGCAAGACAGCCCGGAGCCTGTCAGCGAGGTTTTCGACTGATTCCCCAGCTATGAGGACATCATCGAAATATGGGCATACACCCAGAATGTTGTGGAGCGTGCGCTCCATCATGTTCTGAAAAATGCCAGGGGCTACATTAACCCCGAACTGTAGCCTTCCCACCTTGAAGGCTCCCCTGTGGGTTACAATGGTTTGGGCCTCAACTGTAGCGTCGTCCACTGGCAGCTGCTGATAGGCCTGGGCCAAATCTAATTTGGCGAAAATGCGACCTCCCTGAAGAGATGCCAAAATATGGCTGACTACAGGCACCGGATAGGAGTACTGCTGGAGAGCTTTGTTTAACGTGCATTTATAGTCGGCACAAATGCGGACTTCTCCGTTGGCCTTAAGTGGCATGACAATGGGAATTTCCCATGGACTGCTATCAACTGGCTCTAAAATGCCTTGTTGCAACAGCTTGTCCAGCTCTGCATTGATCCTCTACTTTAGGGCAAAAGGCACCCGACGAGGCTTAATCCTTATCGGTGCTATTGAAGGATCAAACCGTAGTGCAATTGGAGGCCCTTTGTATGCTCCTAACTCTGAGCTGAAGACATCAGCAAACTCTTTACACACCGCCGAGAGGCTCGTCGTTTGCAAGCTATTTAACCCAGTCACCTGAATTCCCAAAGCATCAAACCAATCGAGCCCAATTAGGCTTGTGCGGTTGCCCTCAACAACTACGACTTCCAAGGGACCCTCGAAATTCCTGAACTGCACCCTGAGTGTGGCCTCCCCCTTTACATTTACCTGGGAATTTTGGAAGTCAGTCAAGACGAGGTTCGACGGCCTGAGCTTAACTCGTTTGCCGCTGCGACTGCAAAACTGCTGAAGTGTTCTTTGGGAGATTATCGATAGAGCTGAACCTGTGTCCAACTGCATGTCAGAAGGAACCCCTTGCAACTTGACTTTGAGGTGTAACTTCTCCTTGAGTGGGCGATGGGCGCCTGTCTTAAACACGCTCCTTCTACTCGCACAAAAACCCACCCGGTTTTGACTGGGGACCCCAGTACCTTTCCGACGCAACTCTTCTGATGAATGTTCTTTCCTGCGACCCAAACAAATGGCGGTGATGTGGCCTTGCTTGCCACATGCCCAGCAAGTGGCTGTGTGGAACCGACAGCCCGTTTGTGTCGGCCTCCACACCTGATGCACCGAGAGAAGGAAACTGCCTTGTCAGGTTGCCGTTGAGGCCTTCTTTCCGGGGGTTGCTGCAGCCAATTGACTTCGTGGTCCGAGTTGGAGTCTTCAACTCTCTCTTTTTTTTTTTATTGAAAATTTTTAGATTTTACAAAACAATACAAATCCCTAACAAAAACAATTGTGGGGTAAATTTTACCCTTCTTCTAAAAATTCTTTGGATATTCCACCATATCTTAATCCAAAAAGCTTTTATATTTTTACATGACCACCAAATATGATAATAAGTAGCATCCAAACATCCACATCTCCAACATTTAGGCTGTAAGTTAGGATACATACGAGACATTTTTTGTGGATCAAGGTGCCATCTATAAAACATTTTATAAAAATTTTCCCTTAAATTTTGGGCTTGTGTAAATTTAACATTCCTCACCCAAATAATTTCCCAAGTATCTAATAGAACCGGTTCTTCAAAATTTTGTGCCCATTTGACCATACATTCTTTAACTAATTCTGCTTCTGAATCCAATTCTACTAACACCCCATAGATTCTCTTAATATGAGTTCGTCTTTGATCTTTTATTTGTTTTAATAAATTCTCATCTTCTCTAAGTAAACCCACATTACGATCTATCTTCCACCTCTCCACTATTTGTCTATAATGAAACCATGAATAAATAATATTTTCTTGTATTAAATCTTCCAAGGATTTTAATTGCCAATTTTTACCATTCCATCTAAGTAGTTGTGCATAAGAAACACTATCCATCTTGACTCCTCTCCTTATCCCTTCTATCGCATGCCCCGGTATAGCCCATAGCGGAATTTTAAAATCACTTCTATAATATTTCCTCCAAACTCGAAGTAAGGAAATCCTTATAATATGAGATTTAAAGACCCTATCAACCTTTTTATTAAAAATTAAATAGGCATACCATCCAAAAAGTAAATCCCAACCCTCCAAGAGGAGTATTTCTACATTTGTTAAATTAACCCAATCACTTATTGATGTTAAAGCCACAGCATCATAATACAATTTCAAATTCGGTACCTTGAGTCCACCTCTCTCTCGAATATCCTGTATAATTTTAAGTTTTACTCTTGGTTTTTTCCCTGCCCGGATAAATTTGTTAATACCTTTCTGCCATTAATTTAAGTTAACCTCATTCTTTAAGATAGGTATCATTTGAAATAAAAAAAGAAACTTTGGCAAAACATTCATTTTGATCGCCGCAATTCTTCCCAAAAGAGATAATTGCAACTTCTCCCAATTTTCCAAATCTCTTCGTATATTGACCCACAGCCTTTCATAATTATTTTTATACAATTTTGCATTAGAAGCAGATAAAATAACCCCCAAATATTTTACCTTATTAACAACCTCAAAATCTGTCAACTTAACCAAAGTCTGCTTGTCCAAATTAGTCATATTTTTAGGCAATATTTTAGTCTTATTGTTATTTATTTTAAAACCCGAAACCTTTCCATACTGATGTATTAATTGTAATAACACTATTACAGAATGAGTAGGTTGAGATAAGGTAACCACCAAGTCATCTGCAAAAGCCCTTAATTTATATTCTTTTTTATTAACTTCTATTCCTTTTATTTGCTGTGATTCTCGAATTTTAATCAACAATATTTCCAAAGTTAAAACAAACAGCAATGGTGACAATGGACAACCCTGTCTAGTCCCCTTCTCTATTGCAAACACCTCTGACAAACCCCCATTAACTATAAGTTGTGCCGTTTGCTTTTGGTAGATAGCACCAAAAGCTTGTAAAAATTTTTCTCCAAAATTCATTTTCTCAATTAATCTTAACATGAATTGCCAATTCAGCTGATCAAAAGCTTTTTCGGCATCTAAAAATATCAATCCTGCAGAAACTTGATTGTTTTTATCTAAATATTCTAATAAATTAATAATCTGTCTGACATTATTCTTCATGTACCTTCCAGTTATAAAACCCGTTTGGTCCATATGTATTACATGATGCAAAACCCTCATAAGCCTGTTAGCTAAGATTTTTGAAAAAATCTTATAATCTACATTTAAGAGAGATATAGGTCTATAATTCTTTGGTAAAGTGAGGTCTTGATCTTCTTTTGGAATCAAAGATATAAAAGCTCTACCCCATGACTGGGGAATCTCTGAACCCTGTAGTATATTATTAAAAAGCTCACTTAAAGGTTGAATCATCTCTTGTACCAATGTTTTGTAATAAATAGATGTCAAACCATCCGTACCCGGTGCCTTACCTAA
Organism: Crotalus adamanteus; assembly: GCA_039797435.1. NCBI lineage: Eukaryota > Metazoa > Chordata > Lepidosauria > Squamata > Viperidae > Crotalus > Crotalus adamanteus. The sequence continues at coordinate 61,819,085 of CM077935.1, read as the reverse complement.
TTTTAATTCTTTAATTACTGTCTCAATCTCCTCACTGGTAATCAAACCATTAATTTCTTGTTTCTGATCTTCTGTTAATTTAGGAAAGTAGGCTTCATTTAAATAATTATCTATATCTAAAACCTGTACTTTAGTACTCATATATAATTTTTGGTAATAATCTAAAAAGGATTTCTTAATCAACTCCTTCTGATATACCAATTTACCATTATAATTTATTTTATCTATAGTTCTCTGTCTCTGGTTCTTTCTCAATTGATAAGCCAACCATCTCCCTGGTTTATTAGCATTACAAAATGTATTTTGTTTCATATACAGTAAATTAGTTGCAGTTTGATCAGCCATCAACATATTGAATTGTGATTTAAGCAATTTTATGGATTCCTTAACCTTCTCATCTGTAGGATTTAAAATCAAAGCTTTTTCTTTTAATTTAATTTCATTTTCCAACTCCTTACGTTTCTGCATCTGCTTCTGTCTATAAACATTGTTCATTTGTATCAAGACCCCGCGCATGTAGGCTTTACCTGCGTCCCAGACCATTGACATTGAAGTTCCCTTATACATATTTAAAACAAAATAATCCTTTAATTGCTCCTTTAACTTTTGAACGTTCTTTTCTTGTCTAAATAAATTTTCATTCATCCTCCACGATCTCCTCTCCTCTTTTTCATCAGCCAATTCCATCCAAACTGGACTATGATCCGTCAATGTCCTGGGAAAAATTTTAACATTCTTTACCCTAAAATATAAATCCGTCGTAATAAAAAAAAAATCAATCCTTGAAAAAGATTGATGCCTATCCGAAAAAAAAGTGAAGTCTCTCTCCTCCAAGTTATGTTCACGCCAATAATCTCGCAGCTCCCAGTCCTCTTTCAAATAAAAAAAAGCTTTAGGTAATTTAGCCTGTTTAAAAGAAATAGAGGATCCTTTTTTATCTCTTTGTGTATCTAACACACCATTCCAGTCTCCCATTAATATAACAGATCTGTAATCCAACAAAGTTAATTTTTGATGTAGCAGTCTGTAAAATTGTTCCTGTTGTTGATTTGGTGCATACAGTCCCACTATAAGTACTTTCTTACCATACAAGCTCACTTCAATCAAAACATATCTCCCTTGAGGATCAGATTCTACCAAACAGGCTGATAAGTTTTGCTTAACATAAATGACTACTCCCCCTTTTTTCCCAGGAGCAAAAGATACAAAATGAGATCCCAAACGAGCATTAACTAAATATTTTTGATCTTTAGATATAATATGTGTTTCCTGCAAGCAAATAATATCATTATTATGTTGCTTTAAATAATGAAAGATTTTCTTTCTCTTTTGAGGGGAATTGAGGCCATTAGCATTCCATGTCAGGAGCTTTACCATCTCCCTTAACCAGAAGCCTGGAGAAGACTGCTTGGAGATCTGCCATTGAAGAATGTGCTGCAGAGCTCTTGGGTCTTGCTCCTCCCACAGGCACCGAAGCAACTTCTTGAAGAACTTCTTTAACTTCTTTCTTCTGTTGTTCCTTTTCCTTACGTCTATGTGCTGCACGAGTCATTCTTTGCTCTTTAATCTCTGCTTGTTGCAACCACTCCGCCTGTGACTTTCCAATATCCATCAATACTACTTCTTCAGACTGCTGTTCCACCTCTTTGCCATCCAAGGCTTTCTGCATCATAGGTGGTGGTGAGCCTGCTCCCAGGACCGACTTGTAAAACTCCTTTGCTTTAGAAACTGTATTAAGTCTATAACGCATCCCCGCATGGCTCACAACAATACCCATCGGAATCTCCCATCTAAATGGCATCAATCTTTTTTTAAGTTCATTAGCTAAGAAAGCAAACTCTTTTCTCCTTCTTAAAATTTTAGATGGGATCTCCTTTAAAATAATAACATCTTGAGCAGCAATCTGAAATCTCTTGTTATAAAAAGCTTGTATAATTTCATTGCGCAGAGATCTCTTTCCAAAATAAATCACCACATCTCTTGGTAAATTTCTCTGTTTTGCAATCCAGGAGTTAACTCTGAATATCTTTTCAACTTCTCTGCGTATTTCCTCTTTCTCTCTATTCAAAATAACAGCAAAGTCATTTACCACAATCTCTCTCAAATCTTGCTGCATATCTTCTTTCAGACCCCTGATTCTTAAAGCATATTCCATCTCTCTGTACTGAAACATAACAATGTCATCTTGTGAAATTTCCATCTTTTTTTCCATGCCTTCAAATTTGTCTTCCAGAATATCCACCTTATCTGCCACCTCTTCCACTCTAGAATCCAACTTCTCAACCACAGAAGCAAGTCCTGTTAAAGCCATAACTATATCTTGCCTCAAGATAGTATTATTCTGCTCTAAAAGCTCCTTCATTTCCCCTCTAATTTGAGTATTATTTTGCTCTAAAAGCTCCTTCATTTCCCCTCTGATTTGGGCTACAGCATTTCCCATTATATCTTTCATGTCTTGTACCATTATTGCTGGCAAAGGAGGAGAGGGTGGTGGTGTAGCTTTAGGTTGTTGTGCTGGTAAAATCGCAGGAGAAGAAGCCACCTTAGGTACTGTAGAAGTTGCTTGCCTCTTTGAAGCCATTATCAAAAAAATCTTATTTCTTCTTTCCTCCTTCTTTAAAAAAAATAAAAAAATAAAAAATCCCTTAAAAAGGAAAAAAAAAAATAACAAAGGAGAGTTTAACAAAAAGAAAAAAAAAATCTTCCCAAAACACAAATCCACCATAAGAAAAAATTTAAGGAGAAGAAAAAAAAACATCTAATCCATAACATTCCGTTTCACTCTTTTTTTCAAAAAAAAAAAAAACTTTCCAATCGCCATTTTTACTTTCACTCTCCACACAAAAAAAAAACGAAGAAAAAAGAGAAAAAGAAAAGAAATAAAAGTCAATCTTTCAAACTAAAGTCCAAATGAAATCCAATAAAAAAATCCTTTATCCAACTCTGTCCGCTTTTTTTAAAAATAACTCACCCGGTCCCTTTAAGCGCGGAGGTGGTAGCGGCGTTTTGCTTTGTTCCCGAAGGAACAAAGACAGCTGGGAGGCGGAGGCAACCCGAACTCCGAGGGAGCTCTCTTTTCACCCCCCAGGGAAAAATTCCTGGGGGGTTCAAGAGGCTCTACCTCTATTCAGGTGATACTCCCCTCCCCCCCTTTGCCCGGGAGGGAGGTTTTGAGCCGCGGAACAGCTGGTGCCTGCTGTTCTCCGCGGTTCTCACGCTTTCCCAGGAGGACGGCTACAAGGTAGCCGCCATCATCGTCACTAAGCCACCGGAAGCCAAGTCTTCAACTCTCTTGATGTCCTCGTGGTAGATGGCTTCCGTGCAAGGAGAGTTCTTGGAGAGCCGCAAGGCCTTAACAGCTCCGCCAGCTGCTTCTTTGGCCGTTATCTCTCTCAACGCGTCTTGAAATGAGATGGTCTCATTAGCAAAGATCTTCTGTTGCAGTTCTCGGCTCCTTAGACCACAAACTAAGCGGTCCCACAGCCTTTCTTCAAGATCTTTGAATTTGCATGGCCGTGCAGCTTGGCAAAGGGCGGCAATGAAGTTGGTGGTGGACTCGCCAGGACGCTGGTCTCGCTGTACAAAAGCGTGCCACCATGCGATGACCGAAAGCTTGGGCTCAAAATGTTCTCTGAGCATCTTCTTGAGTTCTGCGTACGCGATAGACTCAAGCCGCGCTGGTGCAACCAAGTTCTCAGCAATATCGAAAGTGGCTTGACCGCAAACACACAAGAGCATTGTGGCCTTAAATTATATTATGATGCGGCCACTTTAACTTTAGTAAGTGACTGGCTTAATTTAACAAATAAAAATATTCTTGCTCTTGAAGGTTTGGACTTATTATATGGTTGGCATGCATATTTAATTTTTGATAAGAAAGTAGATTGGGTTTTTAAGTCACATATTTTAAGAAATGCTTTACTTCGAGTATGGAAGAAGTATTATTGTAAATTAAATTATAAAATACCTATTTGGGGGATTCCTGGACAAGCAATTCAGGGGGTTTCTAAGGGGGTAAATTTTGATAATATTTCGTATAAAGAGTTACTTTTTTGGTTGGGTACTGATTGGCAATTAAAGTCTTCAGTTGTGCTAAGGCAAGAAAATATTTTACAATCCTGGTTTCAATATTTGCAAATAGTGGAGAGATGGACTTCAGATAAGAAAGTGGGAATTACTTTAGTAGATGAAAATTTGGTAACTCAGATTAAGGATCAGAAACATGCTCATATTAAAAGAATTTATAATGAGTTAATAAAATTGGATTTGGAATCTGAGTTGGTAAAAGATTGTATGATTAAATGGGCCCAGAACATTCAAGAACCGATTTCATTGGACTTATGGGAGGTAATTTGGATTAGAAAGGTTAAATTTACGCAGGCTCAAAATTGAGGGAAAATTTTTATAAAATGTTTTATAGATGGCATCTGGATCCTAAAAAGTTGTCTTGTATGTACCCGAATGTGCAACCTAAATGTTAGAGATGTGGTTGCTTGGATGCAACCTATTTCCATGTTTGGTGGACTTGTAAAAATATTAAAGCCTTCTGGATTATGATTTGGTGGAACATTCAAAAAGTTTTTAAAAGGAAGATTAAGTTTACTCCCCAGTTATTTCTTTGGGGTATTTTTGTGGATTTTGATGTTAAAGAAACTATTTTAATGTTGAATTTAATAACAGCAGCAAGGTTATTGGTGGGTCAATACTGGAAGAAGGATACTCTGCCTTCTTTAGAAGAATGGGTGTTTAAGGTTTCTAATCTAGCAGAAATGGCAAAAATTTCTGCTTATTTAAAGGACCATTCACAAGAGAGATATCTCAATGTATGGAGAAGATGGATAGAATATGTTCAGAAGAAGTATGGAACTACAAAGTTTCATTTATTTTTTGAGTAATGAATTTGTTTAAACTTATGATGTTAAAGTTTGAAGAGAGTTAAGGGTTAGTATGATTTTGCTTTTTGTATAATAATAAACTTAATTAGATTATGTTTAGTATATTTGTATAATCTTGTACTTAGCTCTGGGAAGTCAGGGGGGAGGGGGGTGGGGGAGGGGGGTGGGGAAGAGGGGTGGGGAAGGATGAGTGGGAATTTTAGTAGTTCAGATAAGTAGAAATAGTTTTTATTGTATATATATTGAGGTTTCAATTTGGAGAGAGAAATTGCTCAGGCATTTTCCCCGGACCGCATCCGGAGTGAGAGGATAGAAGAAGGTGAGAAGTAAGTAGGAAGGTGGAGGAGAGGGGGTGAGGGAGGAAGAGAAAGAAGAGGGAAAGAGGCAAGTTGGTTAGAGGGTGGATGCGGTTTGGGGGGAAATGGGTGAGCAATACCGAAAATGGTGTGTATTAATTTGTCTTACTTTTTTTATCTGAAGTATTTCTAAGATTGTATTGTATTGCAAAATTGAAAATAATTTTTTTTATATATATATATATAAAAAAGAGCATTGCGGCCTTCAATCCGTCATCTAAAACTTGGTTTACCCACAGGTAATTTTCAACTCTCGCGATGTAGAAGCTTCACCTCTCTGGATGAGCGACATTGAATTCGGAGAGTTTCCCAATCTTCACCATGGTGAGTCTTTCGCAGCCTTTTCAATGACTCGTGCTGCACAGGCTTCCGTGGGACTTCCAGGGCGAAACCTTGGAAGCACTCTCCTCCAGCATTTCTGTACTGGCAGGATAGAGTGGGGGGGGGGTGGAACGCCATTCCAACCAAGCGCTTGCTAGGCTTGACCCATGTAGTGACTCAGCTCTTTGAATTGCGGCAGCACGGTCCCACCTTCGTCGCCAATGTTCTGTTTTCTGCTTGGTTCAGCATTGAAGAGGCAGCAATAGAAACAAGTTCTTCTTTATTGAAGTCAAAACAGAAATTAACAAGCATTGCTTCGCCCCTATTTATACATTCAGCTCTGGGCGGCATCAACCAATGCGAGCATAGCATTCTCCCGCTCAAATGCATAATAAACAGCTTTGTAGAAAGCAAGTCTGGCTAGCAGGCCACGTGGTCTGCTAACCGTCCCTGCACAGATCCCAGCCACCTGCTTCATAAATTTAACTCAGTACATTACAGGGGGGATAGAAGGCAAAACAGTAGCAGGGTTGGGAACAGTGGGATAAAAGGGGATTACAATATGGTTGATGTGATGAAGGTCTTGCACGAATCTCCACTTACCAGAAGACTTCTTCTGGACAGGCAATATAGGAGTATTGCAGCAGCTTCTAGTAGGAACAAGAATACCTTGCTCCAGGAGGGACTCAATAACGGTGGATTCCCTCCTGTGCTTCTTTGGATAATAGATACTGAGGGATTCTAGGAAGGGGTCTTGTAGGATCCAACTGAATTCAAGCTGGCTGGGCTGAGCGAATGCGGCCAACATCATCAGAATGAGTAGACCATAGGACATCAGGGACCTTAGCTATGAGGTCTTGTTGAAGAGAGGCAAAAGAAGGGGCAGAATTGGAAGCAACAAGATCTAAGAGGACAGTGTCAGAGGGAGATAGAAGACAGGCTAGAATGGAAAGTTCAGCAGAGGGTGGCATATCCAAATAAAAACTATCAGGCTGACAGTAGATGCATCATCCCATCTTATAGAGGAGATCACACCCTAAGAGGTTAACTGGGGAACAAGGGCTAAGAAGGAAAGCATGCTCTTGGGAAATGGGTCCTAGCGAGACAGTAGTAGGAATAGCGACCGGGTGGGGAACAGGCACATTGTTAACGCCAATAGCGTTCACAGCATTTTGGGAGGGTTGTATATAAGGGAATTCGTCAGCCCACAAGGTAGAATGAGCAGCCCGTGTCTACGAGCAGCTAAGTAGGATGGCCATTAATAGAAACCAGAAGTTCTGGATTAGAAGAACTAAGGGGAATAAGGGGAAATGCCGAAGAAAAGGCTAAATCATCGGTTTTAGGACTATGAGATAGTCATTGTGGAGGGTGAGAAGGGTATGCGGCAGAACGCTGAGGGGGATTCCTTGGGCAAGGGACCGGGGGATGGGGTTGGGACTATTGGAAACCAGGGGAAGGCGGATATGGACAAGCAGACTTAAAGTGACCTTCCAGTCCACAATTAAAGCAATAAAAGGTTTTCTGCTGGGGATTAGAAGGAAAATTGGGGTGAGAGTTAAAAGAGGTAGGAAAGTTGGGTGGTGAAGCATAAAAGACAGACTAGGACAGTGATGGCGAACCTTTTAGAGACTGAGTGCCCAAACTGCAACCCAAAACCCACTTATGCATGGTTGGGTGCCGGGTGGGCGTGGCCCACTGAGTGGGTGTGGCCACTGAGTGGGTGTGGCCACTGAGTGGGCATGGTTATGGTAGTCATGGCAGCATGGTGGGCATGGCCAAGGTGGGCATGGCCACCTCAATGTTGCTCCTGGGGAGGGATGCCTGTGGGGGCCAGGCAGGGTTGGGGGAAATCCAGGGGTTCTCTGGTGGGTGGGGCAGTGGGCAGGAGGCTCGTCCTGCAGGGTGAGGTGAGGCAAGGGAGGGGGCAGGGCAGGGGTGCCATTGCTGTGGGGCAAGGCAAGGCGAGGCAGGGGCTGGGGCCGGGGCTGGTTGCAGACAAAGGGGGGCTCTGGTGAGGAGGAGGAGGTGGAAGAGGGTTTAAGCAAGCTTAGCAACCGGAGTGGGGATCCCCCCTGAAAACAAATGTGCTTCGTGGGTACCTCAAAACACAACAGAAGAGACCAAAACCTTCTGCAACCACCCAGCAGGTGGGAGGGGAATAAAAACCAAACAGCACCCCCGCCAATCCTCAACAGAAATGCTCATGACAGACTTCCGGTGGTTCCAGTGACGACGATGGCGGCGTTTTACAAAGCCGCCCGTTCCTGGTCCGTGTAAAAGCCGCAGGACTTTGACAATCAGCTGTCCCGCGGCTTGAATCTCCTCCCTGGGAAAAAGGGAGGAGGAGAGCTCTCAGGTAGAGGTAAGAGCTCCCCTGGATCCCTGTTATTTTGGGGATCGGAGGGTAGAGCTCCCTCGGAGCCTGAACCATCTCCACGTTCCAGGGAGCCTTCGTCCCGAAGTTTTGGGATGAAGCAAGCTGCCGCTTCCACATCTGCTTCCTTTAGTTGCTTGTGAGTATTTGAAAGCAGACGGAGCAGACCAGGAGAGACTGCGATCAAGTTTGATGGTGTCTTTAACTTCAGCAAGTTTCCTCTTCTTCTCCTTTTGTTCACTTTCCCTTTAGAAGAAAGGGAAAGTGAAAGGCAAAATGGCGATTGTCTTTCTTGCTTGATTTGCGTTATAAAGCAAAACCTGGACATAGATTAACTCTTTAAATATAGAAGTAAGAATTTGGCTTTTATTCTTTTTCCTTTTTTTTTTAAAGAATATTTAAAAGAACTGTGATTTTTTTTCTTTTTTTTTCCTTTTTTTTTAAAATAAGAATCTTTCTTCTTGGAACTTAAGAAAATGGCTTCAAAACGCCTGCCTCCTGCTCCTAAAGCTCCTATCTCTTCCCCAATGCCTCAGTCTGTTTCTCAGAAACCAAAATCATCTCCACCCTCTCCTCCTCCTACAATTTCTCTTAGTGATTTACAAGAAGCTTTAAAAAAGCATGCTTTGGACATTAAGGAGGAAGTAAAAGATCTTATAATTGCAGAGAGGGCTAATACAGAAGAACTATTGGAGAAAAAGAACAAGCAAGTAAGGGACCACATACTTTTTGCTTTTCAGGGCCTTGCTCTGCATATAGAGAGAATTGATGACAAAATGGAGGAGATTACTGAAAATGCAACAAGAATTGAATCTAGAATGCAGGAGGTAGAGAACAAGATAGAAATCACACAGGATGAACAAACCATTTCACAATACAGAGAGATGGAATATGCATTGCGTATCAGAGGGCTGAGAGAGAATTCTCAGGAGGACTTAAAGATGCTTATTGTGAAAGATATTGCTCTTAATCTTCGTTGGAGGCCTGAAATAATTGGGAATGAGATAGAAAAATTTTTTAGAGTTAACTCACAGGTTGCCAGACAGAGAAATTTACCAAGAGATGTGGTTATCTATTTTTCCAGAAGATCTATTCGTAATGAAATTATACAGGCTTTTTATAAACAAAAGTTTCAAATTGCAGATCAAGATGTGATAATTTTAAAAGAAATACCTCCAAAAATTCTAAGAGGCAGAAAAGATTTTACTTTTCTGTCTGATGACTTAAAACATTGTCAAATTCAGTTTAGATGGGAGATTCCAAGAGGAATAATAGTGAATTATGAGGGATACGTCACAGATTAACCACTGTCTCGAAGGCAAGAGATTTTTATCATTCTATTTTAAAGGCAACATCGTCATCACCTCCACAAATAAGGATAACGGAAGAGTCTCTTATGGCAGGAGCCTCATCAATGATGGTTATGGAACAAGCTGCACAGAATCTTTAGATAAAAGAGCAAAGGATGACACGAGCTGCGCATAAACGTAAAGAAAAAGAGCAGCAGCAGAAGAGTGGTGATAAAGTTGAAAGTATGGTTACTACAGAGCCTGTGGGAGGAGCAAGACCAAAAAGATCTTCGACAGTTGATCTGCAGGCCATGCTCCAGAGGCTCCAGGCCGGTGGAGATGGCCAGGTTCCTGACCTGGAATGTTAATGGCTTAAATGTGCCACAGAAACGAAGAAAGATTTTTCACTATTTGAAACAACATAATAACGACTTGATATGTTTGCAAGAGACTCATATAACTTTAAAGGACTCTAAACTTTTGATGAATTCTTGTTTGGGTTCACATTTTATTGCTCCAGCTCCAGGGAAAAAAGGAGGAGTGGTAATTTATATGAAGAAAAATTTTTCATCTAAACTAATTGAGGCTGATTCTGAAGGAAGATATCTTTTTGTGGAACTATTATTACAAGGCCAAAAAATTCTTATTGTTGGATTATATGCTCCCAATCAACAACAGAAACAATTTTATAAGTTGCTGCATGGGAAGATATCTCAGTTGGATTACAAATCGGTAATTTTGATGGGTGACTGGAATGGGGTTTTAGATTCAACTATAGACAAAAGGAGCTCTTCTAAAACTTTTACCCAAACCAAACTACCTAAGACCTTTTTTGACTTGAAAGAAGAATTGGAGCTTACTGATATTTGGCGAGAAAGGAACATAAGTGATAGAGACTTTACTTTCTATTCGGATAGACATCAGTCATTTTCAAGGATTGACTTTTTTTGGATCACTAGTGACTTCCTCTCTAGAGTGAGGAAGGTGAAAATTTTTCCCAGAACATTGTCAGATCATAGTCCGGTGTGGATGGAACTACATCTGGAAGATGGGAATAGAAGATCTTGGAGATTGAATGAGAATTTGTTTAATTGGGAAGAGTTCGTACAAAAGTGTAAAGAGCATTTAAAGGATTGTTTTGCTATAAACATGAATAAGGGTACATCAATGTCTATGGTTTAGGATGCCAGTAAGGCATATATGAGGGGAATTTTGATTCAATTGAATAAAGTTTTTAGAGAAAAAGGGTTACGAAGACGTAGAGAAATAGAAGAAGAGATTAAATTAAAAGAACAAGAGTTGGTTTTTAACCCAACTGATAATAATTTAAAGATATCCATAAAGATGCTTAAGGAACAATTTAATATGTTGATGGCAGATCAGGTGGCTACCAATCTGTCGTATATGAGACATAATACTTTTTGTAATGCGAATAAGCCTGGGAGGTGGTTGGCTTATCAGTTACGAAAGAAACAGAAAGCTAGAATTATAGAGAAAGTAAAGTATAAAGGTACTGAGGTTTTTCAGCAAGATCTGATTAAAAAGAGTTTTTTAGACTTCTACACAAAATTATATTCAAGTGATAACATAAAGGGTCTTGACATAGATAAATATCTACAATCAGTACATTTTCCTAAACTCTCAGAGGAACAACAAAATGGGATGAATAGTTTAATTACTGTGGAGGAAATTGGTTTAGCTATCAAGCAGTTAAAGGTTGGAAAGTCTCCTGGAACAGATGGACTGACCTCGAGGTATTATAAGATTTTATCTGAAGAAATGATAGGGCCATTAAAGGAACTCTTTAACAATATTTTGTTGGGTATGCAAGTTCCCCCTTCTTGGAAAAGAGCTTTTATATCATTGATTCCGAAGGAGGATCAGGATCTTACAGAGCCTAAGAATTATAGGCCAATTTCATTATTAAATGTTGATTATAAGATTTTTACAAAAATTCTGGCAAATAGATTAATGCAGGTTATGAAAGATTTGATTCATAGTGATCAAGCAGGATTTATAACAGGGAGATACATGAAACATAATGTTAGACAAATTATTAACTTAATTGAGTACTTGGATAAGAACAACCAGATTCCTGTGGCTTTTATCTTTTTGGATGCTGAAAAAGCTTTTGATCAATTAGACTGGCAATTTCTATTTTCATTGGTAGAGAAAATGAACTTTGGGGATAATTTTTTACATGCACTTAAAGCTATATACCAGCAACAATCTGCACAAATTGTCGTAAATGGGGGACTGACTGAGAATTTTAATATTCAAAAAGGGACAAGACAAGGATGTCCATTATCCCCATTGTTATTTGTTTTAACGCTGGAAATCTTATTGATTCAGATTCGAGAATCAAAGCTAATCAAGGGTGTAAAGATAAGGAAGAATGAGTATAAATTGCGGGCTTTCGCGGATGATTTGGTTTTAATTTTGGAACAACCGAACCAAGCGATTGACTGTTTATTAGAACTTATAACACAGTATGGGAATGTTTCTGGTTTTAAAGTTAACAATTACAAGACCAAGATATTATCTAAGAATATGTTAGTTAAGGATAGGGAAAGTTTGATTAAAGCCACAGGTTTTCAGATGGTAAAAAAGGTTAAATATCTGGGAGTATATTTAACTGCTTCAAATGGAAAATTGTATAAGAATAATTATGAACCATTATGGGTAAAAGTACAAAAGGACTTAAAAGACTGGAAAAAATTGCAATTGTCATTGTTGGGGAGAATTTCAGCTGTAAAAATGAATGTTCTACCAAAGTTTCTTTTTTTGTTTCAGATGATACCTATTCTAAAAAAAAGAGGCAAATTTGGATGAATGGCAAAAGGGTATCAACAATTTTATATGGGCCGGGAAGAAACCAAGGGTTAAGTTTAAGATACTACAGGATGCTCGAGAAAGAGGGGGACTTAAGGCACCTAATTTGAAATTATATTATGATGCAGCCGCCTTAACTTGGTTAAGTGACTGGCTTAATTTAACAAATATGGATATTCTCTTTTTGGAAGGTTGGGATTTAATATATGGTTGGCATGCATACTTAATTTTTAATAAGAAAGTCGATCGGACTTTTAAATCACATATTTTGAGGAATGCCCTACTTCGTGTTTGGAAAAAGTATTATTATAGATTAAATTATAAAATACCTATCTGGGGGATTCCCAGACATGCAATTGAGGGAACTTCTAAGGGGATAAATTTTGATAAAATTTCGTATAAAGAATTGTTAATCTGGTCTGGTTTGAATTGGCATTTGAAATCCCTAGATGTATTAAGGCAGGAAAATATTCTACAGTCATGGTTTCAGTACTTACAAATAGTGGATAGATGGACTGTACATAAGAAAGAGGGAATAACATTAGAAGATAAACAATTGGTTATTCAGATTAAAAACCAGAGTCCGGCTCATATAAAAAGAATTTACAATGTGTTATTAGAGTTAGACTCGGAAACAGAACTGGTTAAAGATTGTATGATTAAATGGGCTCAGAATATACAGGAACCGATCTCATTGGACTTATGGGAGACAATTTGGACTAGAAATGTTAAATTTACACAAGCCCAAAATTTGAGAGAAAATTTTTATAAAATGTTTTATAGATGGCATTTAGATCCTAAAAAATTATCTTGTATGTATCCTAATATACAGCCCAAATGTTGGAGATGTGGTAATAATGATGCGACATATTTTCATATTTGGTGGAATTGTAAAAAAGTAAAGGCTTTTTGGATTATGATTTGGTGGAACATTCAAAAGATTTTTAGAAGGAAGATAAAGTTTACTCCTCAACTATTTTTACTGGGTATTTTCGTTGATTTAAATGAAAAAGAAACTATCTTGATGTTGAATTTAGTAACTGCAGCAAGGTTATTAGTAGGTTTATACTGGAAGAAAGATTCTTTGCCTACTTTAGAAGAATGGATATTTAAAGTATCTAGTTTTGCAGAAATGGCAAAAATTTCTGCTTATTTAAAGGATCATACACAAGAAAGATATATCATTGTATGGAGAAGATGGATAGATTATATTCAGAAAAAGTATGGAATTAAAAAGTTTCATTTATTTTATGAATGAATATTATAACAAATATTATAGAGAATTGTCTTACAGGTTATGGAGTTAAAGGTTAATTATGATATTTTCTTTTTTCTTTTCTTTTTTTTCTTTTCTTTTTTATTATTATAAATTTTGTTATTATTAACCCTGTATTCTGCTCTGGGAAGTGAAGGGAGGGGGGTTGGGGGTGGGAGGGAGGGCAAGAGGGGGGGTAAGTGTAGTATAGATAATGGTTGTTTATAGGAGTGCGGCCCGGGCACTCCCCTTATGCTGCGTTCATGGGTTTGATAGGGATGAGAGGAGAGAAGGTGTAGAGAGGAAGTAGGGTATTGAGAGGAGAGGGGGAGGGGAAAAGAGTAGGAGGGGAGGAGAGAAAGAGGAGGGAAGTAGGGAATGTTTTAAGAAAGGGTGGACGCAGCCTGGGGGGAATGGGCGGGTCGCCCCAATGGTTATGAATTTATCTTATTTTAAAATTGTATTGTATTTTTATAATGTTTAAATGGAAAAAATAAAAATTTTCAATAAAAAAAAAAGAAATGCTCATGACAATGAAAGCCTCGGACGGGGGAAGAGCGCAGGCAGGCAGGCGTCTTGCTCAGCTGATGGCTTGGTGGGAGAAGGGGGCAGCTACACCCCCTCCCAAACATTGCCCTCTCACGAAAGCAGGATGAAAACTCCAAAAAGTGACAAGGAAAAAAAGTTAAAACAGAAGAGTGTCTCATGATAGTTTTCTTCCCCACTTCCTTCTAGCTGCAGTTTAAATATGTAAAGACCACAAAAGAAAAAACTTGGCTTTCTCCCATTTTAATTCAGAAGGAAGGAACGGGATGATTGGGGAGGGGGTTGTTTGTTTCAAAGGAAGGGAAAGAGAGGGGCTGGGGGAGCACGGCAGGTGAACGATGATGGCACAAGGCTTCTGGCTATGCAGGGGGCGTTGGGGCCCGTTCTCTTTAAAAGAGCAAAACGAGGCAAAAAGTAAAAATCCCCCACTCACTCCACCTCCCAAGAACACAATAACAGAGCTTTCAATGATACAAACAACTTTTTATTAAAAAGTAAAACTTTGCATTTGGCATGCTTTTGAAGAATTAATGTGATTTTTGCTGTTGTATGCCTGCTGATAATTTATCTACCCTTGGCTCATATTTTGTAAGTTTGAGAGTAACACATGCAGCACTCAGGTCATCTGTTAAGTCTGATTCTGGTGTCAGATTTGATATAATTCAAAGCTGAAAACAGCTGCTCACAAGCATAAGATGATCCAAACAAAGTAAGAAAAGCAATCCCAAGTGCTTTCATTGACTTAAAATTATTTGGCAGAGAATTCCACACTTTGAGGATTTCGTTTTCAGAACTCACTGTGCTGTCTTTTGTCATCCCTTCTATCTTCTCAAGTGTTTCACGCAGGTCACAGAATTTATTTTTCCAGATAGAGTTTTCTTGAAATTCCAGTAGCTCCATTTCCAGATTTCCTAAATCTAACCAGTGTAAGCAGGAAAGATCAAGTTCTTCAAATTTGGCTTTATCTGGAGAAGTAAGAAAACACAGGGTTGTCTCCATCTTACGGAACTGTAAAAATCTGTTACTAAAATTCACATTTGCAGCTGCTACAATGCTAGAAAATTCCTTGTAGATTTCCTGATGGCTTGTAGGATTGTCTGCAAATGTTGTAGAATTTTCTAATTTTTAGATTTTGAAAATATTTCAGCTGCCCACTTTCAAGGTCTCTTTCAAAAACCTGCAGTTTTCTCTCAAATGTTTTGATATCACAAAACATCCTTTCTGCTGTTTTCCCAACACCTTGTAATTGTTTGTTCAGTACATTGAAGTGTTGTGTAAAGTCTGTAAAACAGTGGTTCTCAACCTTTTTAATGCCGCAACCCCAACCGGTCGTAAGTCGAGGACTACCCAACCGGTCTTAAGTCGAGGACTTTCCCTGCCTGGGAGCACCGTGCATGCGTGGTGCTGCCCCCTGCACTGGCCGAGGCGTAGCTGGCAAGGGACAGCGACGGCGCAGGGCGACCACCGGCTGGGCCACCAGCTGGCCCAGCCCAAGGGAGGTAAGGCACCCGCCAGGCCCCACGCACGCCAGCAACCCTCCCTGCGCCCACTGGCCTCCCACCTCCCACCCCTGGCCCTCTTTTACTTACATTTTTAGTAGTTGCTCAGCAGGGAGGGGTGGAAACTTCCAGACAGCTCGCCTTCGCTGCAGACAACTTGCAGCACCGTTTGCAGAATGGGACTTTTGGCGGGCTCAGCAGGGCAGAGACAGCCTGGACAATTCCTATTGGCTTTTGAAAGCCAATAGAATTAGACTCTATTCAAGAGAGTCTATTCTATTGGCTTTCAAAAGCCAATAGAATAAAAGGGAGTAACACAGCTAAGGAAAAGGGGGGGGAAATGGCGGACTGTGTTGTTTGGCGACCCCCGTGAAATGGTCGTTCGACCCCAAATGGGGTCGCAACCCACAGGTTGAGAACCGCTGCTGTAAAAACATGAGGTTGGTAAGCCAGGCCATATCAGTGAGCTGTGGATATTCTTGCCCTTTTTCATTCATAAACAGCCTAATTTCATCCAAGCAGGCTACAAATCTCTCCAGGACTCGTCCTCTGCTCAGCCACCAGACATTATTGTACATAAATAAACAATTATACTGTGCCTGAACCTCCTCAAGAAGTACTTGAAACTGCTGACAATTCAGAGCACGAACCATGATGTAATTCACTATTTTTGTGACATCTTTGAGGACATCATCAAATTTTTTATTGCTTTCCCTGGCACAAAGAGCTTCCTGGTGTATAATGCAATGGAACTGAATGACTTGATGTTTTGTTTCTTTAACAAACAGCTCTATGAAACCAGATGTTCCCCCACCATAGAAGGTGCTCCATCACTTGTAATTGAAACCACCTTTTCTGGTCTTATGTCTTGTGACAAAAAAACTTCCTTCAGCATTGTAGATATCTGTCCCTTGTGTTCTTTCAGGCAAAGACATCAGTTTCACCAGCTCTTCTCTCATGATGTCACCTGTTGCAACGGTCCCGGGCAGTTGCAAGCTGCCCGGGACCAGACTGGCTGGCGCCGGCTTCGCGCGCCTAATTGTTACCATTCTGCCCGAGGATGTTGTTAAAAGGAGTCTGAGAGGCCTGCGAGCCTCAGAGCTGTGACGGAGTGGAAAAGACTTCAATAAAGAGCTGTTGGAACTTCAGGATGTGCTGTGTTCATTCACCATTAATTCGAGGACTCAATACTGGTGACGAGGGTGGGATGGCTTACAACAAATAAAGAGAAGAATTGTAAGCTTGCCCAGGAGTCCTGAAGAGAGGAAGAAGGCGTTAAATTCAGCACCTGGCCTGCCAGTACAGCGTCGCTGGAGGTAAGCTGGCTGATAGACCCCTTCCTTACAAAGGAGCAAGAATGGCAAAGATAGGGAGACTGTCTGAATTCGATGTCACTCACCCAGAAAGATGGGAGTCTTATGTTGCCAGGGTAGAAAATTACTTTAGAGTAAATCAAGTAAGGGAAGATGGCTTGAAGGCCGCTACTTTGCTGTGTGTCTGTGGTCAAGATGCATTTGAAATTGCTGAAAATTTAGCAGCACATGCTCCTCTTGAATCTGTCACTTATACAGATTTAAAAAAATTATTGAAGGAACATTTTCAGCCCAAGTTGTCTGTTATTGCATGGAGACATACTTTTGAACAGAGGGATCAAAGAGCTGGTGAATCAGCTAAAGAATACATTGCAGCTTTGAGAAGAGCAGCTAAGCCTTGTGCTTTTAAAGATTTAGAAGAAAGGTTGAGAGACCGATTTGTATGTGGGCTTAGGAACAGAGACTTGCAACAAAGACTCTTTGCAAAGGAGGACATTTCATTCCAAGATGCCTTGAGAGAGGTCACTGCAGAAGAGGCAGCAGGTGGGGCAGTCAAGAACATGAGGCCTATCAGGAACAACCCAGAAGCCGTCTCCGTGCACCATGAGGGAGTCCAGGAGAGCTCAGAAGAAGATCCTGAAGATGAGGTGGATCATCTCTACCCAGCCAAAGAAAGAAAACAGAAGGAAGGTGTTGAGTCCTTCGCGGAAAGCAAGACACGAGAAGCAGTTGTAGTTCTCAGTTTTCTTTATTCTGTGTTCAGCTCACAAGTAGATGGCTTCAGCAGCTCCCAAAACCTCCCAGCTTCTTATATAGGCATTTCCCGGGTCAATGCGATACTTTTCCCGCGCCAGCACCCGCGCATGCGCACGGTGCTGGCGACAGCCTGTCTGGTCCCGGGCAGCTTTGCACCTGCCCGGGACCGCCTGCAAACGCCCCGAGCCGTTTGCAAGGCTCGGGACATAACACCCCTTTCCCCCGGGTTAAAATTACTACCAACATATAATCATTATTTTATGCAGTGTTCTGCTTCTCAGTGCTCCTATCATTACCTGGCTTTTGTTTAGCCAGCAATGTTATGTAATCCTCTAAGTATTTAGGAGACTTCCTTGCTCTCTGTGACCTTCTCAGCTCTGGGTTTCTGACAGGTGTTCCCTGACTGAGGGGTGACAAGAGCCTGTTCCCCTTATCATGCCTTGGTGCCTTCCAAGGACTTTGCCCCGATGCCTGGCCTGCTTGCTCGCCCACCGGGCTCGTCAGGCCAGGGCTTCTGTCACTTTGTGACCTGGTTGACCTGCCTAGCTGTAGGCCCTCGGGCCCCTTGAAGTGATAGCCACTGCTGGGCGTCTCTATAGAACCTCCTAGGTCCGTCCAAGACCTGTCAGGAGGCTGTCCAATCCCTAAGCCCCGTTCTGTGTCCGGGCTCGTGTGGGTCTCTGTACCTTCCCAAAACTCAGTTACTCCCTGATTTGGGCTAGAGGTGTTGCGGTCGGGACTTGGTTCCTCGACCACCTCCCTGTAAGTTTGACCCCCTGTAGGATTAGGGGTAAGGTCAGGCCAACTCTGGGGATTGTGTGCCAGCTCTCTTGCGGGGAATGATCTGTTGGGATGCTCCCGGGTATCCTCCGTGACTGGAGTGCTGTGTGATGTGTGTGGAAAGTGAGTATGCCCCCGGGGCGACTCCCTGGCTGGAGTAGGCGTGAGTGCCTGTTGTGTGGGTAAGCTCCATGAATTCCTTTTCGGAGCACTTGCGGAAGCTTGAAATGGGCCGTCAGTGGCTCCATCAGTGGAGATGGGCAGCAACTCGTGCCCTTCCCTTTGCTCCAAAGGGTCCCCCTCCCCCCCCTGGAAAAGACCCAGGAGTCTCATCTGAAAGGTCCCGCCTAGGGCGGAGTTGGTCGATGTGCCGACGCAGGACACGACCGTTGTCCAGGGCTACCTCGTAGGAGAGAGGACCTGTGACCCTGGAAATAGAAGCGGGGACCCATGTATGACCAGGCCCGTAATTGCGAGTCCAAACCGGGGCACCCTCAAGTAGTTGTCTAGGTGCCCTAGGATGTGAGGTAGATGGAGGCAATCTGTCCGGATGCAACCGGTCAAGTTTAGTAGTAAGTTGACGCCCCCAACGAAGTTCAGCTGGGCTTCTCCCTGTAGAAGTGGACGGTGTGGTGCGATAAGAAAGGAGAAAGTCAGCCAACCTGTGATGCCAGTCCCCGTAGGTGAGTCTTTTCAAGGCGTCCTTTGTGATGCGCACCATACGTTCAGCCATACCGTTGGTGGACGGGTGGAAGGGTGCAGACGTGGCATGACGAATCATGTTAGCCTGTAAGAAAGCTTGGAATTCGGAGGAAGTGAATTGAGGGCCGTTGTCAGACACAATGACATCTGGAAGCCCGTGTGCAGCAAAAATCCCCCTCAGTACCTGAATAGTCTTTGCAGTGGTGGTGGATGAGACAGGTACAACCTCAAGCCATTTTGAATGGCTGTCAACAAGGACCAAGAAGAACTGGCCCTGAAAGGGCCCAGCGTAGTCAATGTGCACCCTAGACCATGGGGACTGTGTTTCCTCCCATCTATGCACGGGAGCTTGGGGCATCTCTGGGCGAGATCATTGGCACAGGTGGCATGCATGCACCTTAGCCTCAATATCTTTATCTAAACCAGGCCACCACAAGTGGCTGCGCGCAAGAGCCTTCATACGAACAATGCCAGGATGACCCTCGTGGAGGGATTCTAAGACCCTAGTCCTCATTGAGGTGGGAATGACAACTCTGTTTCCCCAAAGCAGACAACCCTGAGAAAGGGACAGCTCGTTCCTTTTGGACCAGAAACTCAGGACTAGGGCAGTGCTCAGGCCAACCAGACAAAACCCAGGAACGGACACGTGAAAGTGTGTGATCTGTCCCTTTTTCAGCGGCAACATCCCTGGCACTAAGAGGGAGCTCGGGCAAGGCTTGGATTGATAGAATGTTGACAGCTGGCGCAGGGTCAGCTTCTACTACTGGCAGAGGCAATCTACTGAGGCCATCAGCATGGCCCATTTCTTTCCCAGGCTTGTGGAGTAAAGAAAAATCATATGCAGACAAAAAAATAGACCACCTAAGCATTCTAGGGGAAATGATTTGGGGAGTCTGCTTACGTGTGGTAAACAGTCCCAGCAGAGGCTTATGGTCAGTGAAGACCGTGAAATGCCTGCCATATAGAAAATCATGGAATTTTTTAATTCCAGCAACAACAGCCAGAGCCTCCCTGTCTATCTGAGCGTAGTTGCGCTCAGCAGAAGACAATGTTCTGGAGTAATATGCAACAGGAACCTGAGTTCCATCAGACCTGAGGTGGCTCAGGACAGCTCCTACCCCGTAAGGGGATGCATCACAAGCGATGCACACAGGAAGGGACTTGTTGAAATGTGCAAGTACACTGTTAGAAGTGAGTAAGGCCTTGACTTTGTTAAAACAAGCCTCATGTGTTTGTGACCAGTGCCACACTGCTTGCTTGTCTAGTAGCCTGTGAAGAGGCTCAGCTACACTGGCTTTATGTGGAAGGAAGGAATTGTAGAAATTCAGGAGGCCCAGGAAGGCCTGAAGTTCGGCCTTAGACTTTGGCCTAGGTGCTTCTAAAATAGCAGTTAGTTTGGATTCAGCAGGGTGAATCCCAGCAGCATCAATTTTGAACCCCAGAAATTCAGTAGAAGGCACCCCAATTTTGCATTTGTCTCTTTTGAGCTTGAGGCCTGTTTTCCTGAATCTTAACAGAACAGCCCTTAGCCTTTCAGCTAGAATGTGTGTGGAGTCTCCTGCAATTAAGACATCATCAAAGTAGGGGCAAACCCCCGGTATGCCCCGTAGTGTGTTTTCCATTACGCTTTGGAAAATCCCAGGAGCGACATTCACTCCAAACTGTAGCCTTTTTACCTTAAAGGCTCCCCTGTGGGTCACAATAGTCTGAGCTATAGCAGCAGCATCATCAACAGGCAGCTGTTGATACGCTTGAGCTAGGTCAAGCTTTGCAAAAACGCGCCCCCCCTTGAGGGAGGCCAGAATATGACTGACCACAGGAACAGGATAGGCATGTTGCTGCAATGCCTTATTAAGAGTGCATTTGTAATCAGCACAAATGCGAATGTCCCCATTTGCCTTTAGAGGCGTGACAATGGGGGTCTCCCAAGGACTGGAATCAACAGGTTCTAGAATTCCCTGTTGGATCAGTTTGTCTAACTCAGTGTCAATTTTACTCTTTAAAGCAAAAGGGACCCTTCTTGCTTTAATTCTAATGGGAGTGACAGTGGGGTCTAGCTTTAAGGGCACAGGGGGTCCTTTGAATGTGCCCAGCTGGGGGCTGAAAACATCTGCAAATTCTTTGCAGACTTCCTGTAGGTCGAGTGTTTGTAAGCTGTTGAGTCCTGTGACGTGTATCCCCAGGGCCTCAAACCAATCAAGTCCTATGAGACTCGTTCGTTCACCCCCTACTACTAATAAGTCTAGTGGACCTTCAAAACTCTTGTATTGCACGTTAAGGGTGGCCTCCCCCTTAACACACACTCTTGAATTTTGAAAATCTGTTAACACAATGTCAGAAGGCCTTAACTTGGCCTGAGTTCCACTACCGGAACAAATCTTCCTAAATGTATGCAAGGAGATGATTGAAAGGGCAGACCCTGTGTCTAGTTCCATAGTTAATGGAACCCCTTGTAGCTTCACCTTGAGTGACAGCTTCTTCTTAATGGGCTTGTGTGTGCCTGTCCTGAGGATGCTTCTTCGCGAAGCGCAAAACCCTACCCTATTCTGGCTGGGGACCCTGGTACCTTTCAGGCGCAGTTCTTCCTGAGGTTGTACCTTTCGTCGGCCCAGACACACAGCTGCAATGTGTCCTTGTTTGCCGCATGCCCGGCAGGTAGCGGAGCGGAACTTGCAGTCGGTTCTCCTGTGGCGACCTCCACAGCCTATGCACTTGAGTGGAGCTGAAGAGCTTCCCTTCTGATTTCCTTCCTTCGTGGGGTGGAGACGGTCGACTTCCTCGTCCGGATCCTCCTCGGAGTTTCCTTGGACGTCTTCCTGGTGCACGGATGCAACTTCTGGACTGTTCCTGATCAGCCGCATGTTCTTGACGGCGCCGCCTGCTGCTTCTTCTGCGGTGACCTCTCTTAAGGCATCTTGGAAGGACAGTTCTTCTTTGGCGAAAAGCCTCTGTTGTAGATCTCGATGCCTTAAGCCGCACACGAATCGGTCCCTCTGCTCGAAGGTGTGGCGCCATGCGATGACGGACATCTTGGGCTGGAAGTGCTCCTTCAATAGCTTCTTTAGATCTGCGTAGCTGACAGACTCTAATGGGACAGGTGCTGCAAGGTTTTCTGCGATTTCGAAGGCGTCTTGACCGCAGACACAAAGCAGGGTGGCAGCCTTCAAGCTCTCTTCCCTCACTTGGTTTGCCTTGAAGTAGTTCTCCACCCTGGCTACGTAGGACTCCCACCGCTCTGGATGTGAGACGTCGAACTCCGAAAGCCTTCCAACCTTTGCCATCTTCAGGAGACGGGTCTATCAGCCAGCCTACCCCCGAATGCGCACTGGATTGGCGAGTAGCTGCCGAGTCGACGCCGTTCCGCCGCTCAGGACTCACTTGGGTAAGCTTACACTTCTTCCTTTCCAGGTGATGTAAGGCATCCCACCCTCGTCGCCAGTGTTGAGTCCTTCGCGGAAAGCAAGACACGAGAAGCAGTTGTAGTTCTCAGTTTTCTTTATTCTGTGTTCAGCTCACAAGTAGATGGCTTCAGCAGCTCCCAAAACCTCCCAGCTTCTTATATAGGCATTTCCCGGGTCAATGCGATACTTTTCCCGCGCCAGCACCCACGCATGCGCACGGCGCTGGCGACAGCCTGTCTGGTCCCGGGCAGCTTTGCACCTGCCCGGGACCGCCTGCAAACGCCCCGAGCCGTTTGCAAGGCTCGGGACATAACAGAAGGCAAAGAAAAGTCTTCAGCTGTACCCAAGTGCTTCGGGTGTGGAGGTCGCCACAGGAGGACCGACTGCAGGTTCCGTTCTGCAATCTGTAGAGCATGTGGGAAGCAAGGCCACATAGCAGCTGTGTGTCTGGGCCGTCAGAAGGTACAACCCTGAGAAGAATTGCACCTGAAAGGTACCAGGGTCCCCAGCCAAAATAGGGTGGGTTTCTGTGCATCACGTAGAAGCATTTATAGGACAGGCACACACAAGCCACTCAAAAAGAAACTGTCACTTAAGGTGAAGTTGCAAGGAGTTCCATTGGTTATGGAACTGGACACTGGGTCTGCACTTTCAATTATTTCCATTCACACATTCAGAAAGATTTGCTCTAGCAGTGGGTTCCAGGCCAAGCTTAGGCCATCCAATATAGTCTTAACAGACTTCCAAAATTCCAAAGTGTGTGTTAAGGGGGAGGCCACCCTTAATGTACAATACAAGGATTTTGAAGGTCCATTAGATGTATTGGTAGTTGGGGGTGAGCGCACGAGCCTCATTGGACTCGATTGGTTTGAGGCCTTGGGAATACAAGTTACAGGGCTTCACATTTTGCAAACATTAGGTTTACAGGAAGTCTGCAAAGAATTTGCAGATGTCTTCAGCCCTCAGCTGGGAGCATACAAAGGCCCTCCAGTTTCCTTGAAACTGGACCCCACTGTCACTCCTATCAGAGTAAAAGCAAGGAGAGTACCTTTTGCTTTAAAAGGGAAAATTGATGCTGAATTGGACAAATTGATTCAGCAAGGTGTCTTAGAATCTGTTGACTCAAGTCCTTGGGAAACTCCCATAGTCACACCTCTTAAGGCTAATGGAGACATTCACATCTGTGCAGATTACAAATGCACTCTAAACAAGGCATTGCAACAGCATGCCTATCCTGTACCTGTAGTCAGCCACATTTTGGCCTCCCTCAAAGGGGGGCGTGTTTTTGCAAAGCTAGATTTAGCACAGGCTTATCAACAGTTACCTGTTGATGAAGCTGCTGCTGAAGCACAAACTATTGTAACTCTTAGGGGGGCATTCAAAGTCAAACGACTACAATTTGGAGTAAATGTAGCTCCTGGAATTTTCCAAAGTGTAATGGAAAACACCCTGAGGGGTATACCAGGGGTTTGCCCCTACTTTGGTGATGTCCTAATAGCAGGAGAATCCACTCAAAATTTAGCTGAGAGGTTGAGGGCTGTTCTGCTGCATTTCAGGAAAACAGGCCTCAAGCTTAAAAAAGACAAGTACAAAATTGGAGTGTCTTCTATAGATTTCCTGGGATTCAGAATAGATGCCAAGGGCATTCACCCTGCTGAGTCTAAATTAAAGGCTATCCTGCAGGCTCCTAGGCCTAAATCTAAAGCTGAATTACAAGCTTTTTTGGGCCTCTTGAACTTTTACAATGCATTCATACCTAACAAAGCTAATGTAGCTGAGCCTCTTCATCGGCTCTTAGACAAACAGGCAGTGTGGCAGTGGTCACAAGCACATGAAGAAAGCTTCAATGAGGTTAAGGCCTTACTTACATCAAATGATGTGCTTGCACATTTTAATGAAACTCTTCCAGTGTGCATCGCTTGTGATGCTTCCCCTTATGGGGTGGGAGCAGTACTTAGCCGTTTAAGACCTGATGGAACTCAGGTTCCTGTTGCATATTACTCCAGAACCTTGTCTTCTGCTGAGCGAAACTACGCTCAGATTGATAGAGAAGCCTTGGCCATTGTAGCTGGAATTAAAAAATTCCATGATTTCCTATATGGCAGACATTTCACGGTCTACACTGACCATAAGCCTCTTTTGGGGTTGTTCACTACAAACAAACAAACCCCCCATATCATCTCCCCCAGAATGCTGAGATGGTCCATCTTTCTGTCAGCCTATGATTTCTCTTTGGTTCACAAACCTGGCAAGGAAATGGGCCATGCTGATGGCCTTAGTAGATTACCTTTACAAATAGTAGAGGCTGACCCTGCCCCTGCCATCAACATTCTTTCCATTCAGGCGTTGCCTGAGTCACCCTTAAATGCCAGGGATGTGGCTGCTGAATCAGCCATGGACCTCACACTCACTTGTGTATTGTCCTGGGTTTTGTCTGGATGGCCAGAGAGTTGTCCAGGTACTGAGTTTCAGAGTTTCTGGCTTAAGAAACACGAGTTATCCACTTTTCAGGGTTGTCTGCTGTGGGGAAGCAGAGTTGTTATTCCTACCTCAATGAGGTCTAGGGTCTTGGCTTCCCTTCATGAAGGCCATCCTGGCATTGTCAGAATGAAGGCGCTTGCGCGCAGCCATTTGTGGTGGCCAGGGTTAGACAGGGAAATAGAGGCTCAAGTGCACGGATGCCACTTGTGTCAGCGCTCACGCCCGGAAATGCCTCAGGCTCCTGTACATAGATGGGAGGAAACACAGTCACCTTGGTCTAGGGTGCACATTGATTACGCTGGGCCCTTTCAGGGTCAATTCTTCTTGGTCCTTGTTGACAGCTATTCAAAGTGGCTTGAGGTTGTACCTGTCTCTTCCACCACTGCTGCCAAGACCATTCAAGTACTGAGATGGATTTTTGCTGCACATGGGCTCCCTGATGTTCTGGTGTCTGACAATGGTCCTCAATTCACTTCTTTCGAGTTTCAAGCTTTCTTACAGGCCAACACGATTCGTCATGCCAACTCTGCACCATTCCACCCTTCCACCAACGGTATGGCTGAATGGATGGTCCACATCACCAAGGATGCTTTAAAGAAACTGACCTACGGGGACTGGCACCACAGGTTGGCAGACTTTCTTCTTGCTTACCGCACCGCACCACACCTTCAACTTCCACTGGGAAGAGCCCAGCTGAACTCTGTTGGGGGCGCAAACTGATCACCAAACTTGACAGGTTGCACCCGGATAGACTGCCTCCTAAGGTCACCCAACCCAGGGCACCGCGGTATCTGCAAGTGGGTGCCCCTGTATGGACCTGGAACTACGGGCCTGGTCACTTGTGGGTTCCTGCCGTAGTATGCAAGGTTACTGGCCCTTTGTCATACGAGATCTCCTTGGATGACGGTCGTGTCCTTCGGCGGCATATCGATCAGCTGCGTACGAGACTGGACTTACCCTCTGGAACTCCTGGGCTTTCTCCACAGGGGGAGGGGGACCACTATGGGCAAAGGGAAGGGTGTTGGCAGCAGCCGGGGCCAAACGGAGAGGCCTCAGACGGCCTGTTCCAAGGTTCCGCAAGTGTTCCAAACAGGAATTCAAGGGAACAAGAAATCACACAGGCACCAGTGCCTCCTCCAGCCAGGGAGTCACCCAGGGGGCATACTCATCATTCACAACTACCATTCAGCACTCCAGTCAGGAAGAATAACCGGGAGCATCCTAATAACCCAAACATTGCAAGAGAGCTGGCACACAAACAGTCAAGTTGGCCCAGTACTGCTACTGTTTCCAGAAGGAAGCCTTCACACAGGGAGGTGGTCGGAGAGGCAAGTCCCAATTCTGACACCTCTGGCATAGATTTGGGGGCAACTGAGTTTTGGGGCACTGCAGAAACCCCAGACAATCCTGTTACGGGGCTTGGGAGTGAAGGGATGCGTTCCCTTGATAGGTCCATTGTGGGCTTGGAAGGCTCTACAGAAATGCCAAACAGTGGCAGGCTTACAGAGGGGCCCAAGAGCCTACAGTTAGGCAGGTCAACCAGGTTCATGGGGGAGCAAAGTCCTGGTCTGACGAGCCCGGTGGGCAAGCAAGCAGACCAGGCAATGGGGCACAGTTCACGGGGACCACCAGGATTTGAAAGTGGGGGCAACTGCACGTCATCCTCTGCACAAGAGGAAGTAGGGGATTCTCAGAATCTAAGGAGGTCACAGAGAGTAAAAAGATCTCCCAAGTACCTTGAGGACTTTGTAACCCTGCTGTCAAAGCAGAGAAAGTGAGAGGGTGCCTACTGTTGCGGAAAATGGAGGTATGGGCATTGGGTATTAATCCCAGAACTATAGCCCGGTACCATTTGTGGTGCGGGTATTGCACAGCTGCAATAGATGTGCAGGTTTGGGGTTGGCACACCACGCTCGTGTTGAGGTCACGTATAACTATCTATATAGTTAATAAGTCTCATCCGGGGGGGGGGGAAGGGGTGTTGTGTCCTGAGCCTGCAAAGGCAGGCTCGGGACGTTGCAATGGTCCTGGGCAGTTGCAAGCTTCCCGGGACCAGACTGGCTGGCGCCGGCTTTGTGTGCATGCGCGAGGCGCGGAGCGCGCCTAATTGTTACCATTCTGCCCGGGGATGTTGTTAAAAGGAGTCTGAGAGGCCTGCGAGCCTCAGAGCTGTGATGGAGTGGAAAAGACTTCAATAAAGAGCTGTTGGAACTTCAGGATGTGCTGTGTTCATTCGCCATTAATTCGAGGACTCAACATCACCAACAGCATAACACAAAATTACTGCTAGCCTTGCATGATTATTTATATCTGTGCTTTCATCCAAGCATATGGAGTAACAGGCTGCCTTTTGTAAGTCAGTGGTGAGCTGCTGACTAACATCACTTGCCATGCACTGGACTTGATCTTTCACAGTATTTCTGCTAAGTGGCATCTCAGAGATGCGTTGAATAATTTTATCCTTGTTTGGGAAATCATGAAAAAGAGAATCACTCCCAGACAACATGGCCGTTTTGATAATATAACCATCAGAGAGGGGCTTACCATGTTTTGCTATGCACAGTGAAATTTTAAAACTGGCAGCTGTCAGATGATTTGTTCTGGAAAGATAGTTGGAAAAACTAAGATGCTGGGAATGTTAGTTTCTCAATTTCCCTTCAAGAAACTCTTTTCTTTCAGTATCACCAAATTGGGCAAAATTTTTGTGGTTGGTTCCAAAATGCCGTCTGACACTTGATGTGTGACACACAACCCTTTCGTTGCATAGACCACATAATGTTTTCCCACTGCATTCAATCACTCCAAATGACTGTGTCCAGGCCTCTTGGAATGATCTTCCACTATCTGTTTTTGATTTTTTGGCTGTAGTCATTTTTGGGTGGGTGTACAAGACTTGGACTCTACAAAAACACAAAATTAAAAAAAAATGAATGCTGGTTGCTATATATGCTCCCAATGAGAAACAAGATCAATTTTTTCAGCAATTATATGATAAGCTTGTGGACTTAAATTATCATAACTTGTGTATACTTGGAGACTTCAATGCAATTGCTGATCCAGTACGAGACTATAAAAGCCACAAACAAGGGAAAAAAGGAAGTAATATCTTACCTAAATCCTTTTTAAAAATGAAAGATGAACTTTCTATACAGGATAAATGGAGAGAGATGAATCCGGAAAAAGCACAATACACCTTTTACTCTAATAGACATAAATCGTGGTCAAGAATTGATATGATATAGACTTCTCACGATTTAAAGACTATGATACAAGAAATTGAAATAGAACCAAATATTTGGGCAGACCACAACCCAATTAAAATGACTTGGAAAGGATCTAGGAAAAGACCGAGATGTCTTTGAATAAAACAATATTGAAGGAAAAGGAATTTTTACAATTTGCAACAAAAGAAATGGAATTCTTTTTTAAAATTAATAAAAAAGAAGAAACTTCCACTCAAACTGTATGGGACACGGCAAAAGCGTATTTTAGAGGTTTGGCTATAACTTATCTTGCCAAAAAGAATAAAGAAAAGAAACACACACAGCATAGATTGAAAGAACAACTTAGTACTTTGGAATCTGAGTTACAAATGGATCCGCAAAAGAAAAAGCTGAAAATACAAATGGAATTAATAAAACACAAACTAAATTTACTTGAGACAGACATAATGGCACAACAGATTAAACGATCCAAACAGAATTTTTTTGAAAATGCTAATAAACCAGGGAGATGGCTTGCATACAGATTGAAAAAAGAAAGAGAAAAAAGATCAATAAATAAGCTACGGGACTCAGAGGGCGAGTTACATTGTCATAATGACTTAATGAAAAAAATTACGAAGGCTTATTATGAGACACTTTGTAAGGTGGAGGTGGTTTCCAAAGAAGTAATCCAGGATTACTTAAAAGAAGCAAACCTCCCAAAAGTTCCTGAGGATACGCGACAGAGGTTGAACGAGAATATATCAATGATGGAGATTACAGAGGCAATAAAAAAGCAAAATAAAGATAAAACACCAGGACCTGATGGACTTCCTGCAGAATTTTATGTAGCGTTACAAGATACTATAACTCCAATCTTGAAAGATCTATGTAATGAAGTCTTCACACAGACAAAAATACCAGATTCATGGACTGAAGCTAATATTACTTTGATACCCAAAGAAGATACTGACCTTACACTAATTAAAAATTATAGGACTTCCGGTGGCGTTTGCCGCGCCGATGGCGGCTTTCTTTTAGCCGCCTGTCTCGGGATTGTGTAAGAGCCGGCAAGACAGCGACCATCAGCTGTTTTGTGGCTCGGAACTTTCTTCCCGGGCAAAGGGAAGAAGGTGAGTTTTTTTCTGGATAGAAGTCGAGCTCCTCTAGCCTCCCAGAGATTATTTTCTGGGAGACGAAGGGTGAGAGCTCCTTCGGAGTCCAGAATAACTCTGCATCTCAAGACGCCTTTGTTCTCCTGCGGAGAACGAAGCTAGACGCTGCTTCCACATCTGCTATATAAGAAAATACTGTAAGTAAAATTTAAAGCAGACGGAGCTGTTCAGGAGGATCAGAACTGTGTTGAATTTTAACTTTAACTCAAGAAGAAATATTGTCTTCTCCAGCTATTATTTTAACGATTGGAGTGAAAGAAAAAATGGCGGAGGAATCCTGTTTCTTTGTCTGAGGACTTTCACTTTTACTTGGCAACAAAGTTTCAATAATGTAACAGACTTTGCTTACTTAAAGAGTTTTTCTCTTTTTTGAGTAAGGGGGAGTTGTTTTTATTACCCCTTTATTTTGTTATAAGAAGTGATTTTTTCCTTTTTTCCTTTTTCTCATCTTTTTTTTTTAAATGGCTTCAAAACGTCATGGAATTTCTTCTCTTCCTAAATCATCAATTTCCTCTCCAGTAACACAGACTATACAGCAACCTAAGCCTAAGTCTCCTCCACCCTCTCCCCCATCTCAAGTACTTTCACTTAAAGATATACAGAATGTTGTACAGAATGTTGTACAGGATGCTATGGAGAAAACTGTGCAAAAGATTAAGGCTGAGACAGCAGAGCTTTTGGAGCAGAAAAATCATCAGATGAGGGAAGATATTGTGCTGGCTCTTCGGGGGCTTGCGGCCCATGTAGAACGCCTGGATGATAGGGTGGATGAGGTGGTTGGAAATGTTGAAAGATTAGAAGGAAGAGTTGAAAGAGTTGAAAATAATGTGGATGCAGTACAGAATGAAATTATAATGTCACAATACAGAGATATGGAGTTTGCTTTGAGAATAAGAGGGTTGAAGGAGAATGTAAAAGAGAATTTGAAAGAAGAAATTGCAGCAGAATTAGCCTCTATTTTGGGATGTGATCCTGAAGAAATGTTGAGAGATATAGAGAAAATTTTTAGAGTTAATTCATGGGTTGCGAAGCAGAGAAATCTACCAAGAGATGTGGTTGTTTATTTTTCCAGGAGATCACTTCGTAATGAAATTATACAGGCTTTTTATAAGCAAAGATTTCAAATTGCAGCTCAAGATGTCATAATTTTAAAAGAAATACCTCCAAAAATTCTCAGAGGAAGAAAGGATTTTGCTTTTTTGGCTGAGGAGCTTAAGAAACGACAGATTCAATTTAGATGGGATGTACGTGTTGGCATAGTGGTGAATTATGTTGGAACACGTTACAGACTTAATACAATTTTAAAAGCAAGAGATTTTTACGTTTCTGTTCTGAACGCAGGTGCACCACCATCTCCAAGATGTAGAAGAAATGAAAGTAAGTTTGAAGGACAATTGACTGCAGGAGCAATGTCACCAACAGGAGAAGAGTTGTTGGTTGAATCTATGCAACAGTGTTTGAAGATAAGAGAAGATCCAAGGGAGCAGAGAGTGACTCGTGCAGCCCATAAACGCAGAGAGAAAGAACAACAAAAGGTAGATGCTGGAATTACAATACAGGCGGCTACCTCTGAGCCAGTGGGAGGAACAAGACCGAAGAGGTCATCAACTGCAGATCTAGATACAGTGTTCCAAAGGCTTCAAGCTCCTAGAGATGGCAAAGTTCCTGACATGGAATGTTAATGGCCTGAATTCTCCACAGAAAAGAAAGAAAGTATTTTACTATTTGAAACAACACAAGAATGATGTTATATGTTTGCAAGAGACTCATATTGCTTTAAAGGATGAAAAATATTTGATTAACTCCCGGCTGGGAGTACATTTTACAGCCTCTGCTCCGCAGAAAAAAGCAGTAGTAGTTATTTATGTGAAGAAAGACTTATTACCGAAGTTGATTGATTCTGATCCACAAGGAAGATATGTTATTATTGAATTATTTTTAAATGGCAAGAGAAGTCTTGTCATTGGACTATATGCTCCTAATCAGCAACAAAAATATTTTTATAAGATGATACATCAGAAAATAATTCAGTTGGACTATAAATCAGTAATTATGATGGGAGATTGGAATGGTGTTTTGGATTCAAGTAAAGACAAGAAGGGTTCTTATAAATCTCCTAATCATGCAAAATTACCCAAAGTTGTTTTTTTATTTGAAGGATGATTTGGAACTTAGAGACATTTGGCATGAACGGAATATGGAAGAAAGAGACTTTACCTTTTTTTGGGACAGGCATCAGTCGTATTCCAGAATTGACTTTTTTTTTAATTACTAATGATTTTTTTTCTAGGGTGAAGAATGCTAAGATATTCCCCAGAATATTGTCAGACCATAGTCCTGTATGGATGGAGTTATCTACTGAAGATAGAAGGACTTGGAGATTGAATGAAAACCTATTTAGATATGAGGGGAATGTACAGAGATGTAGAGATTATTTAAAGGAATTTTTTCTTCTAAATATGCATAAGGGTACTTCGATGCCAATGGTGTGGGATGCCAGTAAAGCATATATGAGAGGGGTCTTGATTCATATGAACAATGCGCATAGACGTAAACAGATGCAGAAACGTAAAGAGTTGGAAGTAGAGATTAAATCTAAGGAAAAGGCTCTTACATTAAATCCATTGGACAATAATTTAAAGGCTTCTATTATCTTGCTTAAAGAGCAATTTAATATGTTAATATCTTATCAGATCGCAATTAATTTGAGGTATATGAAACATAATACATTTTGCAATGCAAACAAACCTCGTAGGTGGTTGGCTTACCAACTACGAAAGAAACAGAAATCAAGGATTATAGAGAAAATAAATTATAAAGGTAAAGAAGTTTATCAACAAAATTTGATTAAAAGAAGTTTTTTAGATTTTTATTCAAAGTTATATGCTAGTGAAAGCATACAAGCTTCAGATATAGAAAAGTACTTACAGGAATCACATTTTCCTAAACTTACTATTGAACAAAGAGATGAGATTAATGGTTTAATTACTTCTGAAGAGATTGTTTGGGCAATTAAACACTCAAAAGTTGGTAAGGCTCCAGGTACAGATGGATTAATAGCAATTTATTATAAAATGTTATCTGAAGAAATGATAGAACCATTGAAGGAACTTTTTAATAATATTTTGTTGGGAGCAGAGGTACCTCCATCATGGAGAAGGGCTTTTATATCATTGATCCCGAAGGAGGATCAAGATTTGACTCAGCCCAAAAATTATAGGCCTATATTGCTTTTGAATACAGATTATAAGATTTTTTCAAAAATATTGGCTAATAGATTAATGCGAGTTTTGAAGCAATTGATTCATAGTGATCAATCTGGATTTATAACTGGAAGATATATGAAATATAATGTTAGACAAATTGTTAATTTAATTGAGTATTTAGATAAGAACAATCAAATCCCTGCGGCTTTGATTTTCTTAGATGCTGAAAAAGCTTTTGATCAATTAGATGGCAATTTTTATTTAGAGTAGTAGAGGAAATGAATTTTGGGGATAAATTTTTATCTGCCCTTAAGGCTATATATCAACAACAATCTGCACAAATCATAGTTAATGGGGAATTAACAGAAGCATTTAAAATTGAAAAGGGTACAAGACAGGGATGTCCTTTATCACCATTGTTATTTGTTTTAACAATGGAGATTTTACTTATTAAAATTCAGGAGTCTCCTCGTATAAAGGGAATAAAAATAAATAAGAATGATTATAGGTTGAGAGCTTTTGCTGATGATTTGGTTGTGACATTATCTCAGCCGACAGATTCAGTTAGGGATTTGGTTGAAATTTTAATTCAGTATGGGAAGGTTTCTGGTTTTAAGGTAAATAATAATAAGACTAAAATATTAGTGAAAAATATGTCTATGAAGGAAAAGGATATTATGGTTAAATTAACAGGTTTTGAAATAGTGAGAAAGGTTAAATATTTAGCAGTATATATAACAGCTTCTAATGTTAAATTGTATAAAAATAATTATGAGACATTATGGGCAAAAATGCAAAAGGACTTAAATGATTGGAAAAAATTACAATTATCTTTGTTGGGGAGAATATCGGCAGTTAAAATGAATATACTTCCAAAGTTTCTTTTTTTATTTCAGATGATACCTATTTTGAAAAAAGATGCTAATTTGGAGGAATGGCAGAAGGGGATTAACAAATTTATTTGGGCAGGGAAAAAGCCGAGAGTTAAATTCAAAATTATGCAGGATACATGGGAAAGAGGAGGACTAAAGGCGCCTAATTTAAAATTGTATTTGTATTTTTTTGTATTTAATTTTATTTATATGCCGCCCAATCCCAAAGGACTCAGGGAGGCGTACAGAGATTAAAACAATCATAAAACAATAAAATAATACAGTCATACCGCGAGTCCGATCATATCCCAGCCCCCCCCCCCCCCCGGTGACATCAGCCCCAGGCCTGCCGGAACAGGAGAGTTTTAACAGCTTTCTTAAAGGCCGGCAGGGTGGGGTGTACTATGATGCGGTGGCTTTAACGCTGATTAGTGATTGGCTCAACTTAACAAATAAAATTATTCTTTCTCTTGAGGGATGGGATTTATTATATGGATGGCACGCGTATTTAATTTATGATAAAAAAGTTGATCAGGTTTTTAAAACCCATATTTTGAGAAGTGCCTTGTTACGTGTCTGGAAGAAATATAATTATAGGTTAAATTATAAAATCCCAATTTGGGGGATTCCTGGACACGTGATGGAGGGAGTATCTAGGGGAGTAAATTTGGATAAGATTTCTTATAAGGAATTACTTAGTTTGGTTGGGCACCAGTGGCAATTAAAGCCCTTAACTGAGTTGAAGCAAGAAAATGTTGTATATTCTTGGTTTTATTATAATCAATCGTTAGTGAGGTGGAGTATAGATCAAAAGGTTGGTATTACTTTAGAGGATGTGAATTTGGTAAAACAGATTAAAGATCAAAGTCGAGCTCATATAAAAAGAATTTATAGTGCTTTAATAGAATTGGACTCTGAAATGGAGTTAGTTAAAGATTGTATGGTTAAATGGGCTCAAAATATTCAAGAGCCGATTTTATTGGATACATGGGAGACAATTTGGGTTAGAAATGTAAAATTTACTCAAGCGCAAAATTTAAGAGAAAATTTTTATAAAATGTTTTATAGATGGCATTTAGATCCCCAAAAGTTGTCTTGCATGTATCCGAATTTACAGCCCAAATGTTGGAGATGTGAAAATTTAGATGCAACTTATTTTCATATCTGGTGGACTTGTAGAGATATCAAAGCTTTTTGGATTAAGATTTGGTGGAATATTCAAAAGATTTTTAAGAGAAAGATAAAGTTTACTCCGCAATTATTTTTGTTGGGTATTATTGTAGATTTTGATGTTAAAGAAATGAATTTGATGTTGAATCTTGTAACAGCTGCAAGATTATTGGTGGGGCAATATTGGAAGAAAAACTCACTGCCTACTTTGGAAGAATGGATACTTAAGGTGTCTAATTTAGCAGAAATGGCGAAAATCTCCGCCTACTTGAAGGACCATTCACAAGAAAGATACATTATGGTTTGGAGAAGATGGATTGATTATATTCAAAAGAAATATGAAACTGAAAAGTATTATCTTGCTTTTGAGTAGAGTTTAGATAATTATTAATAGTTTTAATTATATTATTATTTTTGTTTTAATTTGTTAATATTTGTTTTGAGAAGGAGTTAAAGTGTGTTATGGTTTTGATTGATAGTATAGTTGGTTTATGTTAGTCAGATTATGTTTGTTTATTTGTTACCCTGTAATCAGCTCTGGGAAGTGGGGGAGGGGGGGAAGGGGAGAGGGGTGGGGGGTTTATATTGTAATAAATGTTTTAAAACTTTTAATAAAAAAAATTATAGGCCAATATCCCTACTAAACGTGGATTATAAAATTTTTGCTGCAATAATGGCAGAAAGAATGAAAAACTTTTTGACTGAATTTATCCATTCAGATCAAAATGGTTTCCTACCAAAAAGACAGATAAAGAACAACTTGAGGATTATTTTAAATGTTTTGGAATATTACGAAAACCATCCAGGGAACCAGATGGCACTTATATTTCTTGACGCACAAAAAGCTTTTGATAATCTAAACTGGCAATTTATGTTTCAACAACTTCAAGAAATGGACTTTGGTGAGAATTTCAATAAAGCAATTCAAGTAATTTATAAGAAACAAACAGCAAGAATACTCTTAAATGGAGATTATACAGATGCATTTGATATTAAAAAGGTACTAGACAGGGATGTCCACTGTCTCCCTTGTTATTTATTCTTACATTAGAGGTATTGGCTAGAAATGTTAGACAAGATAATGGAAATTAAAGGATTGGAGATTAAAGACCAGAAATATAAATTACAGGCTTTTGCGGATGATTTGGTTTTTATTTTAGAGGAGCCACTGGAGACAGCCGATAAACTCTTGCAGAAAATAGAGAAATTTGGAGAAGTGGCTGGACTGAAAATAAATAGGGAAAAGACTAAAGTATTAACAAAAAACCTAACAGATAAACAGAAAATTCAACTTGCTAAAATGACAAATCTTCAAATAGTTAAAAAAGTTAAATATTTGGGCATTTATTTAACTGCAAAATATACAACATTAAAAGAAGATAATTATGAGAGATTAATGAAACAAATAAAAATAGACCTGGAAAAGTGGGAAAATCTTCAATTATCACTGCTAGGAAGAATAGCGACCGTTAAGATGAATATTCTACCGAAGCTAATCTTTCTATTTCAAACAGTTCCTGTTAAACTGAGCAAGAAATTTTTTGACGACCTAAATGCAACAATACTAAGATTTATATGGCAAAAAAAGAAAGCTAGAATCAAATGTAAACTCTTCCAGGAAGCTAAAGACAGAGGGGGCTTTGGATTTCCAGATTGGAGACTTTACTATCAAGCATCTACTCTGCTTTGGCTCAAAGAATGGATTGTATTGAGAAACAAAACTTTGCTTTATTTAGAGGGACATGATCTTCAACTAGGTTGGCATGCCTTTATATGGTATGAGAAAACTAAAGCGCATAAATATTTTCAAAATCACGCCATAAGAAACGTATTACTTTCATAATGGGAGAAAATTAGACATAAAATGTATATGAAAATACCAGAGTGGCTCTCAACAATGGAAACATTTGCTTACCCAAACTTGATTAACTATGACAAGCTGGTTAGTTATAAAGATATTTTGGATAAAGATGGAAAACTTAAGGACAGGCAAACTCTTCAACAACAAGGTATAGACTTAACATGGTGGTCCTACATGCAAATTCAAACGAGATACGAAAAAGACATAAAATCAACAGGATTTTACAAAGAACAGACTCCATTAGATAAAATTCTGTTAAAAACAGATGAGAATTTGATTAAGAAACTCTATAAATTTCTTTTAAATTGGAAGATGGAAGAAGAACAAGTGAAAGAGACAATGATAGTATGGGCAAAGAATTTTGGATATTCTATAGATCTAGAAGACTGGCAAAAACTTTGGGATAAAAATATTAAGCTTACTAAAGCAGAAGCATATAAAGAAAACTTATATAAGATGTTTTATAGATGGCATATGACACCAGTTTGTTTAGCGAAAATGTTTAAAAATGTATTGAATACTTGTTGGAAATGTAAACAACAGCCAGGCACTTATTATCATGCCTGGTGGATATGCCCTAACGCTAAGAAATATTGGTCTAAGATCCATAGATGGTTGGAAAAGATGATGAAAATACAGATAGAATTTAAACCGGAATTGTTTTTGTTAGGAATATTAAGACCTAATTACGGTAAAGAGAACGATTACTTGATACTACATGTTTTAACAGCTGCAAGGATAGTATTTGCCCAGTTTTGGAAAAATGAAAATCTACCATCTGACCAGGTCATAGTTACTAAAATTCTAGATAGTGCAGAAATGGATAGATGAAAGAGAAAGATGATTCAGTTTATTTTAAAACTTGGGAAAAATTTTATCAATGGTTAGAGACGCGTTAATCTGAAAAGAACCTAATATTATAGAATAGATGATGGATGTTTAATTGAGTTATTTATTAGGTTGATAACATTTTTATTTTTAGTGATTTTTAACCATTAATGTTGGCAATTATGATTAGTTGAGATTTTATTAATTATGTTTATTTACATCAGTGGTTCTCAACCTTTTTAATGCCGCGACCCCCAACCGGTCGTAAGTTGAGGACTACTCAACCAGTCGTAAGTCGAGGACTACTCAACTGGTGCAGCACCGTTTGCAGACTGGGGCTTTTGGCGGGCTCAGCAGGGCAGAGACAGCCTGGACAATTCCTATTGGCTTTTGAAAGCCAATAGAATTAAACTCTATTCAAGAGAGTCTATTCTATTGGCTTTCAAAAGCCAATAGAATAAAAGGGAGTAGCACAGCTAAGGAAAAGGGGGAAAAAATGGCGGACTGCGTTGTTTGGCGACCCCCGTGAAATGGTCGTTCGACCCCAAATGGGGTCCCAACCCACAGGTTGAGAACCACTGATTTACATAGATGAATTTTATCTGTTTATTAATCAGTAGTGATATGGTTATAGTTAATTTTATTTTAAAATGGCTGAGTATGATATAAATCATGTTTATTTACTATCATGATCTGAACGGTAGCTTGTTTGTTAAAGCATGAGATTATTGTACCTACCCTTTTTCCATCCCAATTCCCCATCCCCTTCCCTCCCCCTTCCTGTATTGTTCCTATTTTTTCCTCATTTATATAAATCTAATAAAATAAAATATTTTTTTAAAAAAGAAATTCTTTTCTTTCAGTATCACCAAGTTGGGCAACATTTTTGTGGTTGGTTTCAAAGTGCCATCTGACACTTGACGTGCGATACACAACACTTTTGTTGCATAGACCACATAACGCTTTCCCACTGTGTTCAATCACTCCAAATGACTGTGTCCAGGCCTCTTGGAATGATCTTCCACTATCTGTTTTTGATTTTTTGGCTGTAGTCATTTTTGGGTGGGTGTATAAGACTCTACAAAAACACAAAATTAAAAAAAAATGAAGCAACCAATACAAATCTATCCCTAAATAACTAACACTATTAGTTAACACTAAAGAAATGGATATTCCCTGAATCAACAATCTAGGAGGGGGGAATTAAACAATGAAAGTAGTGTCTTAGATTTTACAGGTTGTTGGAAAAGTACTCATTCATTTTACCAGATACTGAAAATAGCAGAGAAATCTGAAGCAGAACACCTGTATTAGCAGATGCAACTGATATAAAATCTGGATGAAGAATGGTCAATAAAGCATTCTTGGTTGTCTATTTTATCTTTCCTAATAAGCTGTAACCAACTTCCTCACTTAACTTTGCAAAACCTGTGGGTCCCACACCATTCCACAAACCAAGTGATTATTAAAAATGAACAAAGAATTCAGAAAATGGAAGAGAAATCAGAGGATATTGATAAAAAGATGGAAATGTTATTACAAGAAAATGAAAAATTAGAACAAGCAAATCAAGACCTACAGGGGGCAGTCAAGACACTAGAGATGGAGAAAGCAGAACGCTACTTGAGATTTCAAAATATCCCTGAGGATAGAGAAGAAAATATAGCAGTCGTGATCATTGACCTTCTGGCAGAGGCTCTGAAGGCAGATAGAGTGGAGATCCAAATGGAGATTGATGAAATATTTCACATGAACTCAAGCTATGCAAGGAAGTACCTTGGTACCTTCTACCAAGAGAAGTACATGTAAGGTTTATAAAGAAAACAACAAGGGATGAAGTACTGAGAAAAGTGAGAGATGAGCCATTACAATATAAAAATAAAGAAATCGTGGTTTTAAAGTAGATACCCAAGAGAGTAAGAGATACTCGAAGACACTACCACTTCTTAACTACAAAGCTGATTGCCAAAGGGATAAACTTCAGATGGCTAATGCCGGAAGGCATTTTAATAAATTGGAATAATACAAGATATCGACTGGATTCAATCTGGAAAGCAGAGGATTTTGAAACAAGGAATAGAGCAATTTTGGATGAAGGAGTGCAACAACAACAAGGGGAGAGTAAGGAGCAGAAGCAAATGGAAGAGACAACTCAAGGAGCAATCGCACAAACAGGAGAACAGAAAGAGAAAGATGAACAAGAGGGTGAAGGTGGAGCTTCCGGTATGCAGCGGCGTGATGGCGGCTACTTTGTAGCCGTCCAGCTGGGAAGGTGTCAGATCCGCGGAGCACAGCGCGCATCAGCTGGCCCGCGGCTCGGAATCCCCTTCCCGGGCAAAGGGAAGGGGTAGAGAACGCAGGAGTAGAGGTAGAACCTCTGAACCCCCTCTGGATTTTTTCCTTGAGGGGGTGGAAGGAGCGTTCCCTCGGAGCTCCTGCCTATCTCCGCCTCCCAGCTGTTTTTGCTTCTTCGGAAGCAAAAGGAATCGCCGCTTCTATCTCCGCAGTTAAAGAGTCTCGGTGAGTAACTTTTGAAGCGGACAGAGCGGTTTAAAGGATTTCTTTTTATAGTTTAGTATTTTATTTTCCTTTTCTAGTTAGTTTTGGTTGTTTCTCCTTTGTTCTTTTTTGCTGGCACGGAGAAAGAAATTAAGATGGCGTTTTGAAAGTGTTCGGCTTTTTTTTTTCTTTTGTCTCTTTGTTCTTATTTTTTTGGAAGGTATTGGACTTAAATGATTGGTTTTGACTTTTTTTTTTTTAGTTTTGGACTTTTACTTTGATTTTTTTTTTCTCTTTTGGAATTCTAAGGATTATAATATCTTTGTTTTTTTTTTAATTCTTATTTCCCTTTTCCCTTTTTTTGGGAAGAAGGGAAGAGAGAACTTTGCTTTTAAAAAATGGCTTCAAAGAGACAACCGCCTTCTATATTATCTAAGGTGGTTTCCTCTCCCACAACTTTAACTGTACAACAACAACAACAACAACTTAAACCTGTACCACCGACACAGCCTCCACCCTCCCCTCCTTTGCCAGGCCTGTCTGCACAAGAGATTAAAGACATAATGGGAAATGCTGTATCCCAAATTAGAGATGAAATGAAGCAGCTTGTTGTACAGATTAAATCTGAAAGCAAAGAGGAAATGAAGGAAATGAGGGAGTTATTAGAGGACAATAATACTATTTTGAGGCAAGACATAGTTACAGCCTTATCAGGTCTGGCTTCTGTGGTGGCGAAGCTGGACTCGAGAGTGGGGGAAGTCGCAGACAAAGTTGATTTTTTTGAGGATAAATTTCAAGATATGGAAAGGAAGATGGAGATTTCACAAGAGGATATCCTTATGTCCCAGTATAGAGAAATGGAACACGCCCTGAGAATCAGGGGTCTGAAGGAGGACATGAATCAAGATCTGACAGAGATGGTGCTTAGTGACTTAGCTGTTGCTCTGAATATGGATAAAGAGGAATTACGCAGAGAAGTGGAAAAAATTTACAGAGTTAATTCTTGGATTGCGAAGCAGAAGAATTTGCCTAGAGATGTGGTGATTTATTTTACAAAGAAGTCTCTGCGTAATGAAATCATACAAGCTTTTTATAATAAGAGATTCCAGATTGCGGCCCAAGATGTTATTATCTTAAAGGAAATCCCATCTAAAATTTTAAGAAGCAGGAAAGATTTCGCTTTCTTAACCAATGAGCTTAAAGCTAGATTGATGCCATTCAGATGGGAGATCCCGATGGGTATCGCTCTGAGCCATGCGGGGATGCGTTATAGGTTGAATACGGTTGCTAAAGCTAAGGAGTTTTATAACACGGTCCTGGGTGCAGGCTCAGCTTCATTTGTTCAGAAACCCTCGAGTGGTAAAGAGTTGGAACAGCAATCTGAAGCATTAGGTCTGATCTCTGCTGGGAAGTCCCAAGTTGAATGGCAATGTCAAATAGAGGTTAAAGAGCAGAGGATGACCCGTGCAGCACATAGACGTAAGGAAAAGGAGCAACAAAAGAAAGAAATTAAAGAATCTTCTTCGGAAAGCGCCTCATTGCCGGTGGGAGGAGCAAGACCCAAGAGTTCTGCAACATATACAGCAATGGCAGATCTCCAGGCAGTCTTCTCCAGGCTCCTGGTCAAGGGAGATGGCAAAGTTTCTGACCTGGAATGCTAACGGTCTTAATTCCCCTCAGAAAAGAAAGAAAATCTTTCACTATTTAAAGCAACACAATAATGATGTTATCTGCTTACAGGAAACTCATATTTTACTCAAAGATCAAAAATATTTAGTTAACGCCCGTCTGGGATCTCATTTTGTATCTCCTGCTCCTGGGAAAAAGGGGGGAGTGGTTATTTATGTTAAGCAAAATTTACCAGCTTGTCTGGTAGAATCAGATCCCCAAGGAAGATATGTAATGATTGAACTTGGTTTATATGGTAAGAAAATACTTATAGTGGGACTTTATGCGCCAAACCAGCAACAGGAACAATTTTACAGACTGTTACATCAGAAAATAACTTCGCTGGATTATAGATCCGTGATATTAATGGGTGACTGGAATGGTGTCTTAGATATACAAAGGGACAAGAAAGGTTCTTCTCCTCTTTTTAAACAGGCCAAATTACCTAAAGCCTTTTTTGATATGAAAGAGGACTGGGAATTAAGGGACTATTGGTGGGAACGTAACCAAGAGGAGAGAGACTTTACTTTCTTCTCAGATAGACATCAATCTTTTTCAAGAATTGATTTTTTTTTTATTACAACGGATTTATATAATAGAGTAAAGAATGTAAAGATTTTTCCTAGGTCGCTGACGGATCATAGTCCAGTTTGGATGGAGTTGATTCAAGAAAAAGAGGAGAGAAGATCCTGGAGGGTGAATGAGAACTTATTCAGACAAGAAAAGAATGTTCAAAAGTTAAAGGAGTGTTTAAAGGATTATTTTGCTTTGAATATGTATAAGGGGACCTCAATGTCAATGGTATGGGATGCAGGTAAAGCATTTATGCGTGGGATCTTGATAAAAATGAATAACTTTCATAGACAAAAGCAGACTCAGAAACGTAAAGA
The DNA here is from genome assembly GCA_039797435.1 of Crotalus adamanteus. NCBI lineage: Eukaryota > Metazoa > Chordata > Lepidosauria > Squamata > Viperidae > Crotalus > Crotalus adamanteus. The sequence goes on along the minus strand of CM077935.1, from coordinate 61,776,913 downwards.
ATTGGAAGACGAGATTAAATTAAAAGAAAAGTCTTTGATTTTAACTCCTTCAGATGAAAGGATTAAAGAATCTATAAAGTTGCTAATTTTGTAATGCTAATAAACCGGGGAGATGGTTGGCTTATCAATTAAGAAAGAAACAGAGACAGAGAATAATAGATAAAATAAACTATAAGGGTAAACTAGTGTATCAGAAAGAATTGATTAAGAAATCTTTTTTAGATTATTATCAAAAATTATATAAATCTACTAATGTGCAAACTCTAGATATAAATAAATATCTAAGTGAGGCCAACTTCCCCAAATTGACAGAGGACCAGAAACATGAAATTAATGGCTTAATTACCAAGGAGGAAATTGCGATAGCAATTAAACAATTGAAATCAGGGAAAGCACCGGGTACGGATGGGTTGACATCTGTTTATTACAAAACTTTAATGGAAGAGATGATTCAACCATTAGGTGATCTTTTTAATAATATCTTACAGGGTTCAGAGATTCCTCCTTCATGGCGCAGTGCTTTTATATCCTTGATTCCAAAAGAGGATCAAGATCTTACTTTACCAAAGAATTATAGACCTATATCCCTCTTAAATGTTGACTACAAGATATTTGCAAAAATTTTAGCTAATAGGCTCATGAGGGTGGTGCATCATTTGGTACATAAGGACCAATCTGGTTTTATAACTGGTAGGTATATGAAAAACAATGTTAGACAAATTATTAATTTATTAGAATATTTAGATAAGAATAACCAAGTTTCTGCAGGACTGATATTTTTAGATGCTGAAAAAGCTTTTGATCAATTGAATTGGTATTTTATGTTAAGAGCAATTGAAGAGATGAATTTTGGTGAAAAGATATTACAAGCTTTTACGGCAATATACCAAAAACAAACGGCACAACTTATTGTTAATGGAGGTTTGTCAGAGGTTTTTACAATAGAGAAAGGGACTAGACAGGGATGTCCATTATCACTGTTGTTGTTTGTTTTAACATTGGAAATTTTGTTGACTAAAATTCGAGAGTCGCAGGAAATAAACGGAATAGAAGTTAACAAAAAAGAATATAAGTTAAGAGCTTTTGCAGATGACTTGGTGGTTACTTTGTCGCAACCTACTTATTCTGTAGTAAAGTTATTACAGTTGATTTATCAATATGGTTTGGTTTCGGGTTTTAAGATTAATGTTAATAAGACTAAAATCCTACCTAAAAATATGACTATTCGGGAAAAGCAGATTTTGGTTAACTTGACTGGTTTTGAAATTGTTAATAAGGTAAAATATTTGGGGGTGATTTTATCTGTTTCTAATGCAAAATTGTTTAAGAATAACTATGAAAGGTTGTGGGTTAGAGTACAGAAAGACTTGAGGAACTGGGAGAAGTTGCAATTATCTCTCATGGGAAGAATTGCAGTGATTAAAATGAATGTTCTACCCAAGTTTCTTTTTCTGTTTCAAATGTTACCGATTTTGAAGAATGAGATTAATTTAAGGGAATGGCAGAAAGGTATTAATAAATTTATTTGGGCAGGGAAAAAGCCAAGGGTAAAGTTTAAAATCATGCAAGACTCCCGTGAGAGAGGTGGACTCAAGGTACCGAATTTGAAATTATACTATGATGCGGTGGTTTTAACATTAATTAGCAATTGGGTAAATTTAACAAATTTGGAGATACTCCATCTGGAGGGATGGGATTTACTTTTTGGTTGGCATGCCTATTTAATATTTAATAAGAAGGTGGATCGGGTTTTTAAATCTCATATTATAAGAATCTCTTTACTTAGGGTTTGGAGAAAATATTATAAGAGTGACTTTAAAATACCATTATGGGCTATACCTTGGCATGCGATAGAGGGGATAAAAAGAGGTGTCAGAATGGATATGGTGTCTTATACACAGTTACTCAGATGGGATGGACAAAACTGGCAGTTAAAACTATTGGAAGAGTTAGTATATGAAAATATTACTTACTCTTGGTTTCAATATAGACAATTAGCAGATAGATGGAAGATGGATCGTAAGGTGGGTTTTCTCAGAGAAGATGAAAATCTTATTAAGCAAGTAAAGGACCAAAGACAAAGTCATATTAAGAGAATTTATGGGGTTCTAGTGGAATTGGATTCAGAAACAGAATTAATCAAAGATTGTATGATTAAATGGGCGCAGAATTTTGGTGAACCAGTTCTACTGGATACCTGGGAAACTATTTGGGTGAGAAATGTTAAATTCACACAAGCACAGAATCTAAGGGAGAATTTTTATAAAATGTTTTATAGATGGCACCTTGATCCACAAAAAATGTCTCTTATGTACCCTGACCTACAGCCTAAATGTTGGAGATGTGGTTGTTTGGATGCCACCTACTATCATATTTGGTGGTCGTGCAGAAATATAAAAGCTTTTTGGATTAAGATATGGTGGAATATTCAGAGAATTTTTAGAAAGAGGGTAAAATTTACTCCACAATTATTTTTGTTAGGTATAGTTACCGATTGTGATGCAAAGGAGGTTATATTGATGTTGAACTTGATTACAGCCGCAAGGCTGTTAGTAGGACAATATTGGAAGAAGGAATCTTTGCCTACTTTGCAGGAATGGTTTCTTAAAGTATCTTATCTGGTGGAAATGGCAAAGATTTCGACTTTCCTAAAAGAACAATCGCAAGAGAAATTTCTTGCTGTTTGGGATAAATGGATAAAGTTTATACAATTTAAATTGGATATAAAAAAATATCATTTAGCTTTTTTATAACTCTTATTTTTATATATATATATATATTTTAGTGTTACACTCTTTTTTTTATATAATTTTTTAAACTTTTTTAATTAAGCCTATATTCTGCTCTGGGAAGCTCCAGGGGGGGGGAGGGAGTGGGTGTTTTGGGGAAGGGTTGTTTTGTTTTGCTTTGTTTTGTTTTGTTTTGTTTTTTCTTCTCTTCTTCTTTTTTTATGCTGTTGTTGTATTGTTATTTTTTTTGTCTTTCTGTAAAAATTTATAAAAATTTTCAATAAAAAAAAAAAAAAAAAGAGGGTGAAGGTGAAGGAACTGCCAGAGAACAGAGGATTACGAGATTGACTAGACCTAAATATAAATAATGGAAATGGAAATGGAGAAAGAAAATGGATTTTTTTCAGTGAATGTAAATGGACTAAACTCCCCATCAAAAAGAAACATTTTTTTTAGGAAATTACAGAAATTGAACATACAGTAGACATAATTTGTTTGCAAGAGACACATATAAAAGAGCAGCACCATAAATTATTGGAATATTCAAAAATTGGGAAACTTTATTACACATCAGCACATCAGAAAAAAAGAGGGGTTGCTTTATACATTAAAGAGACAATAGATTCTAAATTGATATATTCAGACAAAGAAGGAAGAATTGTAATGGTAGAAATATATCTACATCAAAAGCAAACATTGTTAGTGGCAATTTACGCACCAAATAACAATCAAGAAGAATTTTATCAAAGCCTACACAGAAAGATAATAGAAATGGAGTACCAAAATATTTGTCTAGTAGGAGATTTTAATGTGATAGTAGATGGAATAATTGATTATAAAAGCAATAAAACAGGAAAAACTGGAAGAAGAAGATTACCCAGGACATTCTTTGATATGGCAGAGGAAATTGGAATACAAGGTATCTGGAGGGAAATCAACCCACAAAAATTACAATATACTTTTTACTCAAACAGCCAAAAATCCTGGTCAAGAATTGATATGATTTGGATGACGTCTGAATTGAGGATGAATATACAGGAAATTGAGATAGAAATGGGCACATGGGCAGACCATAACCCTCTGAAAGTGATATGGAAAGGAATACAAAAAAGACAAAGATGGACTTTAAATCAATCTATACTAAAAGAAAGAGAATTTATAGAGCTAGCAAAAAAAGAAATGCAATTTTTCTTTAAAGAAAATAAAGAAGAAGACACTTCATTACAAAACTTATGGGACACAGCCAAAGCGTTTTTTAGAGGCATAGCTATAACATATATGACAAAGAAAAACAAACAGAGAAGACAGCAATATGTGCTATTAAAAGGAAATTTGGAAAGTTAGAATCAGAACTACAAAACAATCCACAGAAAAAGACTTTGAAAAGAGAAGTGGACATAATAAAACATAAATTAAACCTGTTGGATTCAGAAAAAGTGGCAGAACAGATAAAGAGAGCAAAACAGAATTTTTTTGAGAATGCCAACAAGCCAGGAAGTTGGTTAGCTTATAAAATTAAAAAACAGAAAGAGAAAAAAATGATACATAACTTAGTAGATGGGAAAGGCTGTTTACAATTTAAAAATGAAGAAATAAAAAAGATAATTAAGGAATATTACAAGGAACTGTACGACAAAGGGGAAACTTCAAGAGAGAGAACTGCTCAATACTTGGAAGAAAATAATCTTCCAAAAATTCTAGAGACATTTAAAACTTATGTTAGAAGAAAGGATTACAATGATGGAAATATTAGAGGCCATAAAAAGACAAAAAAATGGGAAAACACCGGGTCCAGATGGGCTCCCGGCGGAGCTATATAAAAATTTACAAGACATACTAAGTGAACCGCTGAAAGATGTTTGTAATGGACTTTTATTAGAGGCTAAACTCCCATCTACATGGATGGAAACCAATATTACTCTAATACCAAAAGAAGATTCAGATTTGACGCAGATTAAGAATTATAGACCGATTTCATTGCTTAATGTGGATTACAAAATCTTTACTTCAATAATGGCAGAGAGACTGAAAAAATACTTGTCAAATTTATACATCCAGATCAAAATGGCTTTTTACCAAAGAGACAAATTAAAAACAACTTAAGAGTGATAATAGACGTATTAGAATACTATGAATTACACCCAGGGAAACAATTGGCACTAATATTCTTAGATGCCCAAAAGGCATTTGACAACCTTTCCTGGCAATTTATGATCCAGCAACTACAAATAATGGACTTTGGACAGAACTTTATAAATATGATAAAAACAATATGTAACAAACAGACAGCCAAGGTAATTGTGAATGGAGACTGTACTGAGAACTTTTAGATAAGAAAAGGCACAAGGCAAGGCTGTCCACTATCCCCATTGTTATATCTTCGGTTCTTTAGGCATTGAATGAGGCAGAGTGTTGAAACAGCAACAAGTTTAATAACTCAGAACAGAAGCAGCCCTAAAGGCTGCTGTTCAGCTATTTATACAGTTAGCCTCTAGGTGGCAACCAATAGGTTTAAAGCAGTGGTTCTCAACCTTCCTAATGCCGCGACCCCTTAATACAGTTCCTCATGTTGTGGTGACTCCCAACCATAAAATTATTTTCGTTGCTATTTCATAACTGTAATTTTGCTACTGTTATGAATCATAATGTAAATATCTGATATGCAGGGTGTATTTTCATTGTTACGAATTGAACATAATTAAAGCATAGTGATTAATCACAAAAACAATATAGCAATGCTTGATGGAGAAGCTTACTCTTCCTTGCTCAAAAATGTTGGGAGGGAGGGAAGGGGAAGGAAGGAAGGAAGATTGAAAGGGAAAGGAAGGAGATGGAGAAGGAAGGAAGCGCTGTGTGTGTGCACGCACACGGTGTTAATCATATTCTTTCCCTCGTCATGTGCCTTGAGCCGTGACGCCAATAACCGTCTGCTCTCAGTTCGTGACAAGTGGGGCCGCTGCTGCATCATCGTGGTCCCCGCCGCCCCCGTGCTGCCCGGCGCCAATCAGGCAGAAAGGGGAGCTGATCCTGGCACTTCCCCTGAGTTCTCCCAGCCTCGGAGAAGCGCCGATCAGGCGGAAAGGGGCCGAGCTCTCCCAGCCTCAGAGAAGCGCCGATCAGGCAGAAAAGGGAGCTGATACTGGCGCTTCCCCTGAGCTCTTCGGGCCTCGGAGAAGCGCCGATCAGGTGGAAAGGGGCCAAGCTCTCCTGGCCTCGGAGAAGCACTGATCAGGCAGAAAGGGGCGCTGATCCTGGCACTTCTCCTGAGCCTTGCCAGCGGGATGCGCACCTCTTGGTGTCGTACGGTTTTCAATGTTTTGCTCGAAGCAGGGATGGAAAAAGAGAGAAGAGCCCCACTTGTCACGAACTGAGAGCAGACGGTTATTGGCGTCACGGCTCAAGGCACATGACGAGGGAAAGAATATGATTAACACCGTGTGCGCGCACACACACAGCGCTTGTCTTCCACCACATTTTATTCACGTCAATCTTTTTTTTCTTCATAATATTGGGGGTTGAAAATAGTGACTCTACACACAAATGCACACACAAACACGCAGGCGGGCACGCCCCCTCTCTTCATTCAGTTCCTTTCCTTGGCTCGTCCACTGCATGTTCCTGAGGCGGCGGGGGCAGCTTTGGCAGTGTCTCGGTTCCTAAGACCATCGGAAATATATGTTTTCCAATAGTCTTAGGTGACCCCTGTGAAATGGTCATTCGACCCCCAAAGGGGTCGCGACCCACAGGTTGAGAACCGCTGGTTTAAAGTAACAGTTTCCCGCCCTAACCCTCATTATCAGCTTGAAGACAGCCAGTCTGGCTTTCAGTAACAGCAACTGTTAAACAGTACAGCAATGTAGGTCAGACATTAAGCAAGTGATTTAAAACAGTTGTGGCCAATACATTCCACCCATTGCTATTCATTTTTACTTTGGAAGTTTTAAATAGAAATATTATACAAGATACAGAAATTAAAGGGCTGGAGATAAAAGGTGAAACATATACATTACAAGCATTTGCTGATGGTCTAGTGTTTATCCTAGATGAACCTTTGGAGATGATCCCTAAACTATGGGGAAAGATAGAACAGTATGGAGAAATGGCGGGATTAAAAATAAATAGAGAAAAAACTAAGGTAATAGTTAAGAATCTTACAGATAAACAACAAAAAAAAAATATCAGAAAAAGCAGAGGTACAGATAGTGAAAAAGGTTAAATATCTGGGTATATATTTATCGGCCAAATGCTCAACAATAAAAGAAGATAACTAGATAAAAATATTGAAACAAATAAAACTGGACTTGGAAAGGTGGATGAATCTGCAATTATCAATACTAGGAAGAATTGCAACAGTTAAAATGAATGTATTGCCGAAGATTCTATTTTTATTTCAAACAATTCCGATAAAACTTGAGAAAAAATTCTTCTAAGATCTAAACTCATTTAATTTTGAATTTTGTTTGGCAAGGAAAGAAAGCTAGAATTAAGATGAAAACGTTACAAGATGCTGAGGAAAATTGAGGTTTTGGGTTACCAGAGTGGGCTTTGTATTATCAAGCATCTGTTTTAACATGGGTGAAAGAATGGATAACTCTTAGAAATAGAAGGTTGTTATGTTTGGAGGGGCATGACTTAATTGGGATGGCAGACTTTCTTATGGTATGGGACAAATAGAGTTCATAAGTATTTCCAAAATCACTATATAAGAAATGCTTTGTTAAAAGTATGGGAAAAAATTAGAACTAAAATATATTTTAAAATTCCAGGGTGGTTATCAATGACGGAAGCATTTGTACATCCAAAGTTGGTAGACTTTGAAAAAATTTGGACATATAGAGATATTCTAAATATTGATGGGAATTTAAAATCTAAACAAGAACTGGAAAATCAGGGTATCAACCTATCATGGTGGGCACATTTACAGATGCAAAACAGATATGAAAAAGACGTGAAACTGTATGGATTTTATAAAGAACAAACTGTATTTGATAAAACTTTGTTAACTTCAGATGAGAAATTAATTAAGAAAATGTATAATTTTTTGTTGATTCTGGAAATGGAAAGTGAGCAAGTTAAAGAAACAATGATAAGATGGGCAAAAAACTTTGGTTATAATATAGAACTAGAAAAGTGGCAAAGGTTATGGGAGAGAAATTATAAATTGACAATGACAACCTTGTATAAAGAAAATTTATATAAAATGTTTTATAGATGGCACTTGCTACTAGCAAGATTAGCAAAAATGTTTAAAAATATGTCAGATAGATGCTGGAAATGTAAGTGGACATGTGGCAAAGCTAAGGTTTACTGGAAAAAGATACATGCTTGGTTAGAAAAAATGTTGGGAGAACACATTGATTTTAAACCTGTACTTTTCTTATTAGGTATAATGCCAGAAAAGATTAACAAACAAAGCCTATATTTGATTTTACACGTCATAACAGCAGCAAGAATAATTTTTGCGCAGTATTGGAAAAATGAAGGATTACCACCGGAGGAAGAACTGATCAGAAAAATATTGGAATGTGCAGAGATGGACAGATTAACTATGAGACTGAAAGATAAAGAAGAAACAGAATATTACCAAACTTGGGATTTATTTTATCAATGGCTAGAGGAAAGAATGAAGGATTAGGAACTGAATATGTATTAGCATTTTTAAACCCAGACAGCACGTTGGTTGAAAAATTAATATATGTATGTAACAGAAAATTAATAAAATATTTATTAAAAAAAGGAAATATCAAGTTCTTCAAATTTGACTTTATCTGGAGAAGTAAGAAAACAGAGGGTTGTCTCCATCTTATGGAACTCACTTCCTCACTTAACTTTGCAAAACCTGTGGGTCCCACGCCATTCCACATACCTGCAAGAAAGCAGCTGCAATCTGGATACTGTAACTCAGGGCTTTTCCAGTCGCCTAGCAAGGTGTCAAAAACTTGATGACACCCCCCCAAAAAGGAAAAAAAGTGATAAAGTACAGTAGTCCTCACCTTACAACAGTTTGCTTAGTGACTGTTTGAAGTGACAACGGCACTTAAAAAAGTGACTTAAGACCATTTTTCACACTGTGGCACACGCCCACCCCTCGCTGCTGCCATGAGGCTGGGTAGCCGGTGAGTGAATGCTGCCTCATTGGGGCCTGCTGAGGCCAGCGGCCAGCCGAGGAAGCTTCAAACACCAGGTAGGCTACCCCCCCTCCGCTACATGCCTTTCTTCACCATCGCCGCTGCTGCCATTGCTGCCGCCATCGCCCCACGAGGCTGAGGCAGCTTCAAAAACCAGGCAGGCCACCCCCCTCCACTATGTGCCTTTCTTCGCCATCGCTGCCGCCATCACCCCACGAGGCCGAGGCAGCTTAAAAAACCAGGCAGGCTGCACCCCCTCCGCTACGTGTCTTTCTTCGCCATCACTGCCACCATTGCCGCCACCATCGCCCCATGAGGCTGAGGCAGCTTCAAAAACCAGGTAGGCTGCCCCCCCTGCACTATGGGCCTTTCTTTGCCATCGCCGCTGCCATCGCCCCACAAGTACAAGGCAGCTTCAAAAACCAGGCAGGCCATCCCCCTCTGCTATGTGCCTTTCTTCGCCATTGCCATCACCATCACCCCACGAGGCTGAGGCAGCTTCAAAAACCAGGCAAGCCACCCCCCTCCGCTACGTGCCTTTCTTCACCATCAACCCACTAAGCCGATGCAGCTTCAAACACCAGGCAGGCCGCCCCCCCTCCGCGCCTTTCTTCACCATCGCCACCACCGCCATCGCTGCAGCCATCGCCCCACGAGGCCGATGCAGCTTCAAACACCAGGCAGGCCGCCCCCCCCCCCCCGCACCTTTCTTCGCCATCACCACCGCCATCACCCCACGAGGCCGAGGCAGCTTCAAAAACCAGGCAGGTCATCCCTGCCTCCGCTACATGCCTTTCTTCGCCATCGCTACCACCGTCGCCCTATGAGGCTGAGGCAGCTTCAAAAACCAGGCAGGCCACCCCCCTCTGCTACGAGCCATTCTTCACCATTGCTGCCGCTGCCATTGCTGCCACCATTGCCCCACAAGGCCGAGGTAGCTTCAAAAACCAGGCAGGCCGCCCCCCTCCACTATGCTCCTTTCTTCGCCATCGCCACCACCGCAATCACCGCCATTGCCCCATGACGCCGAGGCAGCTTCAAACACCAGGCAGGCCACCCCCCCTCCACGTCTTTCTTTGCCATCACCACTGCCCTTGCCCCATGAGGCCGAGGCAGCTTCAAACACCAGGCAGGCCGCTCCCCTCCCTCCACGCCTTTCTTCGCCATCGCCACTGCCCTTGCCCCATGAGGCCAAGGCAGCTTCAAAAACCAAGTAGGCTGCCTCCCCTCTGCTACGTGCCATTCTTCACCATCACTGCCGCCGCCATTGCTGCCACCATCGCCCCACAAGGCCGAGGTAGCTTCAAAAACCAGGCAGGCCGCCCCCCTCTGCTATGCTCCTTTCTTCGCCATCGCCACCACCGCAATCATCGCCATTGCCCCACGACGCCAAGGCAGGTTCAACCAGCAGACAGGCCACTCCCCCCCTCCGCGCCTTTCTTCACCATTGCTGCTGCCATTGCTCCATGAGTCCACGGCAGCTTCAAAAACCAGGCAGGCTGCCCCCCTCCACGCCTTTCTTCGCCATCTTGGCTGCCATCGCCCTATGAGGTTGAGGCAGCTTCAAACACCAGGCAAGCCGGCCCCCCTCCACGCCTTTCTTCGCCATCGCCACCGCCATCGCCTCATGAGGCCGAGGCAGCTTCAAAAACCAGGCAGGCCACCCCCCTCCGCTACGTGCCTTTCTTCGCCATCGCCACCACCACCATTGCTGCTGCCATCGCCCCACGAGGCCAAGGCAGCTTCAAAACCAGGCAAGCTGTACCACCCCTCTGCTACATGCCTTTCTTCGCCATCGCCACCACCATCGTCCCATGAGGCTGAGGCAGCTTCAAAAACCAGGCAAGCCACCCCCCTCCGCTACGTGCCTTTCTTCACCATCACTGTCACCATCACCCCATGAAGCCGAGGCAGCTTCAAACACCAGGGAAGCCGCCCCCGTCCATGTCTTTCTTCGCCATCACCACTGCCATTGCCCCATGAGGCCGAGGCAGCTTCAAAAACCAGGCAGGCCACCCCCCTCTGCTACGTGCCTTTCTTTGCCATCGCCGCCGTCATCACCCCACGAGGCTGAGGCAGCTTCAAAAACCAGGTAGGCTGCCCCCCCTCTGCTACATGCCATTCTTCACCATTGCCACCACTGCAATCACCGCCATTGCCCCACGATGCCGAGGCAGCTTCAAACACCAGGCAGGCCGCTCCCCTCCCTCCACGCCTTTCTTCGCCCCCCTCCACTACGTGCTTTTCTTTGCCATCACCACTGCCATTGCCGCTGCCATCACCCCATGAGGCCAAGGCAGCTTCAAAAACCAGGCAGGCCGTTCCCCCCCCTCCGCTACATGCGTTTCTTTGCCATCGCCATCAACATCGCCCCATGAAGCCGAGGCAGCTTCAAGCACCAGGCAAGCTGCCCCCCCCACGCCTTTCTTCGCCATCACCCCACGAGGCCGAGGCAGCTTCAAACACCATGCAGGCCCCCCCGGTACGTGCCTTTCTTCGTCATCACCACCGCCATTGCTTCCGCCATCGCCCCACGAGGCCGAGGCAGCTTCAAGCACCAGGCAGGCCGCCCCACTGCGCCTTTCTTCGCTATCGCCACCTCTGCCATCGCTGCAGCCATCACCCCACGAAGCTGAGGCAGCTTCAAAAACCAGGTAGGCCATCCCCCCCTCTGCTACGTGCCTTTCTTTGCCATCGCCGCTGCTGTTATTGTTGCTGCCATCTGCAAGAATCTCTTCTCCACTGGCTGGCTGGCTGGCTGTCGCTCCCCTCCCTGGGGAAGCTGCTGCTGCTGTCGTTCCCCTCCCTGGGGAAGCTGCTGCTGCTGTCGTTCCCCCCCCCCTGGGGAAGCTGCGGCTGCCAGGGTGCTGGCCTCAGGCAATTTTTTTTCTTCCATGATGAGATCTTCCCTGGATCTTTGTCAGGCTATCCCTTTAGTTTAGGTATAGTGACCAGGGCCCAGGACCCCTTAAATGGTTTTAAAAAATTTGTGGATTTTGGCTTAATGTCATGGTTCCGAAAGTAGAAGCTCTTCAAAGAACTTTGAGGCATTGTTTTCCTTAAAGAATCTTTTTAATTGCTACATAGCTTCGGCACGTACATGGTAAAGCCAAAATCTGAATTCTCCTTCCCCCAATCACCCGTAACAAAGCATAACTCACTCCTTCATTTAACAGTCATCAATCACGTTCTCCAATTAGTTTGAAGTGTGAACTTGCCCTCCCGTATCTCCTCTGGTTACAGCTAACCTTGAAAAATACTGTACTGAAATATTGTTATGGCTAACTATTCCCCAAGTACATTTTCCCCCCTCCCTTCCAACACTATCTAACTTTAGCTCTAGAAGTAATACACAGGTTAAATAGAGAATGTCTGCTTCTTCATATATTGTCAAGCAAGAACATCCGATGTTAGCAGCCTTGACATATATGCTACAACTCCTCCTTTTTTTTGTTGTAACAGAGATGCAAACATGTTCCCCAATTTGGGGCAATTTAGTAGATGTTGATGTTGTTTTTTTATATGGACTTCTTGTAAAATTATTATATCCAAATTCATCTTGCTAAATTTGTTTCAAAAATTTTTCCTTTTTGGTGGGGAGTTGAGACCATTAACGTTCAAGGATAGAATCTCAGCTCCCTCTTTTGCCTCTTTATCTATATTTAGATCTTGTTGTTATTGTCGGTCTAGACTCTTTAGTTTGTGGTTCCTTTTCTCTTTCCACTAACATTCTTGTCAGTCTAGCCTCTTTAACTTCTTTGAGTCTATCCTTGTCATGTTTTTCATAGTCTTTTTCATTATCTATATCCTCTCCTTTCCCAGCTCCCTTGTCTTTGATTTGTGGTTCCTTTCCTTCTATGATCTGCGCTAATATCTCACCTTCTTCTCTTGTCTCTCTTTCCACTAACTCCTCCTCACTACCAAAATTTTGTCTATAAATTCTTCTGCTTTATCTATTGTATCTAGTCAAAGCCTTTTTTCATGCCACACCACCATAATCCCTTCCGGTGCCAGCCATCTGAAATTAATATTTTTTCTTGTCAATTGGGAGGTTATTCGTTGGTAAGGTCTTCTCAAATCCCTCAGCTTTCTGGGTACTTGCTTAAGTACAATTAATTGCCTGCCTTGGTATTCTAGTGGGTCGTCTCTAGTCCTAAATAGTATCTCATCTCTAGTAGATTTCTTGACAAATCTAATGTGGACTTCTCTAGGGAGATTATGTCGTCTCGCATAATTCGTATGAATTCTATAGATTTCATTGATCTCGTTCGCCATCTCTTCTTTGCTAGTCCCTAAAGCTCCCGCCAGTAGGTCTGTCATCATCACTGGTAGATCTTCGCCTTTCGTCTCTCTAACGTTTTGGAACCGTAGATAATGGGCAGCCTTCTGTAATTCCAGGGAGATGACTGTCGATTCCAATTCTCTGTTAGCCTGGATTAACCTCTCATTCATTTAATCTACTCTCTTTTCTTCTTTTCCCATTCTTTCTTCCATTTCCTGTAACTTTTGTTCATTTTTCATAATCTGTTGCTGAAAACACTCAAATTTCCCATCCATTGACTTCATCTTTTCCTTAAGTTCTCCTGTATCATTTCTCACTTCCCCTATTTCTTTTTTTAGGTCTTCATGGTTTTTACACATTACCTCTTGCATTGATTGCAGCATTAATTGTAGGTCTTTAAATGAGTTCTCTCTATCTCTTTGTGTCACCTCTTCCAGAGATCTTTGCCTAGCTGGGCTTGGTTCCATTGTTATGGTTTGTGTTGTCTGCTTCCTTCCTATTCCAACTCTCGTGAGATTGGGAATACTTGTCATCTTTCTCAACTCTTCAAACCAACCTCCCCAATTATTTGCAATTTTTATATTTCTCTCCAGTATATCAAGGTTATCACAATTACATCTAAGTATGTTACTTTTTGTATATAGTAATAGGTTGTCAATTAGGTATATTAAATACAAGTATTAATATACTTAACAGTAAATGTTAAAGCGTTTTAAAACAAACATAGATAGATACTTAACTAACTAATTGATTTTAGGTACTTATTATTAAATTAAATTATTTAAGTTATAAATCTGGGTCACCAATGTTTTGCAGCAATCAGTATTCACAATAACCTTATCAATAGATATAATTAACAGTCATTCTTTTAGTTAATATAGATGTCAATGATTTCAAAAAGTTCAATAAATATATATGATTTTTCACCCTTGCTATACTCACAATTTCCCCATATAGTTTTTCCCTATAGTTCCTTTCAAACCTTAAAGTCAGCAAGTTTTTGCTCAAATATCTAATTTACACTTGGAGACAAAACTAAGTGTACTTTAAAGTCACAGGTTTGTTATTTCCTCTTTATTTTCTTTTTTCCTTCTGGAGTTGTTCTCTGTTCGGGCCAGCAGGTGTCTCTCTTGCCCTTATCTCTGGTATTCAGCCTACAGTCTTAATTCAAAATATCTGCTTCCTCGGCTTCATCAGCACTTATGGCTTTGAAGTGCACTTGCCTCTCATGATTAAACTTTCCTTCTCTTTTTTTTTTTTTGAAAAAAAGAAACTCCTTTTCACTTTGAGTTTCTCCAGCCAGTACAATTCCACAATGCAAGCAACCCTTCTGAACCCAAACTTTTTTCTCGCCGCTATTTCAAGAGAGAAGAAAAAAAAACCTTTCTCTCCTCTCTCTCTTCTGAGCTCCTTTATTCTTCCTTCCTTTTTGGAAATCCTCCAGCAAGTTCTTTCGCCCCGGATCACTTCCACTGAATCGTCAGGATTGCTGTCAGGATTACTTTTCACTGGATCTATCACGTCTCTGTCCTGCTATTTCGCTGCTATCTTTCGGCCCGCTGTCAGCTGTTATTTCTTTGTGGCCGCCATTATGGGCCGTCTCCTTCCTCCGCTCGACTTTCCAGCCTTCTCCTGAGTTCGCTGGTCTCGAGCGCCGCCAGAGATCGCTCCTCAGGACACCTCTTTTTTCCAGTCCCCCTCCAAGGGACCTGGGACCCCAAAAAGTCCATCGAATGATCGGAAGCGGGGGAAAACGATCTGGAGAATCGTTCAACACACCCGTTCCTCTTGACAGCTGGCCTTGCCCCCCCTTCAATGGTGTTTTTTGACTTCATAGCAAGTATATTGGACAGATATTGAATCTTGTGTTGAGTTTTTAATCTAAAGAAATGCCAAACATTAAAATAGACGACAATTGTCTCTTTGAAGAAATTAGAAGACTGAATGTATTTTTAAATTCTGAAAAATTAATACAATGGGAAAATAAACACGTTAAAATTGATAAAAGATGGGTGGAAATAGTCAGCCATTTCAAAAATGAACATATTCCATGTGAAAATTTATTTATTCTTGTTCAATTTACGTTGTGCTGCCCTGGAACTAATGCAGCAGTTGAAAGGTTTTTTTCAATTGCTAATGATTTTTGGAAAAATGAGAAATCGAGATTGAATGTTGATACTCTAGCTGCAGCACTTGCTGTAAAATTCAATATGAAGGATATTTCTTGTTCAGATATTTCCAATATATTGTTAGAAGATGATACATTGACAAAAAATATTCATTTAATGGAAAAGTACTCATTTAAATAATAATTAATAGGCATGTAAGCATAATTACAATATAAAATGTTATTGTTACAAATGTTTTTATTATGCATTTATCATATTATAGTGTATTCTGTATTATTGTTGCAATGAATAAAATGTTTCTTTTATTTACAATATTTTTTTCTTCAATTTATTTGTGTCCTCCTTTTCATTGTAAAAAAGTTGGTCACCTTAACTTAACAACTGTGGCAAGAAAATGGAGCAAAAGTCACTTAACTGTCTCACTTAGCAACAGAAATTTTGGGCTCAATTGTGGTCATAAGTCAAGGACTACCTGTAAAGACAGGATATAAGCAAAGTGTCTTATATGCAAGTAAACACAACGCAATTTTTTCTTTATTTTTAAAGAACTGAAACTGTTCTATGCTCCTTTCTACAAGGTAGTTGGTGGTAGGAACCCTGTAAAAGAGGAGGAAAGAGTACTTTTGAATAGGTTTTTATGATAGTTATCACCTGCCTTCTCCTCTTTCTGTTCCATGAGTCTTCCCAAACAGTGACAGGCAATAACTGCTCGATCATGTATAACAACAATTGTGGAACTGACCTCGTTTTTGGGTGCAGTTTCAAAATTTACCTTCTAAATAATGCCTGATATATGTTTAGAATTAAATATGTCTGACTTCAACCATTTATACAAAATTCCACTCCCAATCATCCCAGATTGTTATATCTGTGCTATACTTTTACCAAGCAGTGGAGTTGATTTGTGGTTCTTGCTATAGCTGATAGCTGTATTTCAGTACATCCTGAGATATACCTTTACAGTAGAGACAATCCTGTCTTCTGGTGATCTTTGATAGAGGAAGTTAGTCAAAGTCAAAGTACTTTAGGTTGATCACTGACTAGACACAGGAAATTTGAATACCTTAGAGCAGTGTGCCTCAACCTGACCCTTTGAAGTTAAGAAAAAGCAAAATATAGAGACATTAGAAAAAAAAAGGGGGGGGGAGTTTAAATGTGTTGGTTTTGTGACTGTAAATGTTGGTGTAATTGTTGTTGTACCCATTGCCCAGACTGTGCACCGATACACAGAGACTGCGGAGAAGAGTGTGATATAGTGCAGGGCTTTTCAACCTTTTTACCGATTGTACCACTTTTAGGATATGGCAATATTCGAGTACCACCTAGCAAGGTGTCAAAAACTTGATGACCAAAAAAAACCAACCTGTTCAAAGTTGCAATTGCACTGAAATGACTTATGACCATTTTTCACACATATGACCATTGCAGCATGCCCAGGGTCATGTGATTTATATTTGGATGCTTGGCAACTGATTCATATTTATAATGGTCACAGTGTTCCAGGGTCATGTGATCCTCTTCTGCAACCTTTTGACAAGCAAAGTCAATGGCAGAGCTGCTGGTGGCCAAGTGCAAAGGCGGGACTTCCTTTCCTCCCTCCCTTCCCTGCCTCCCTTTTTCTCATTCCCATCTCCTTCTGAAGGAAGAATTTGAACCCCCCCCCCCCATATTTTCCCTCTTCCATATATTGATCAAACAAGTGTGGAGGAAATTTAAAAATAAAAATATATATGCTTTTAGTATTATCACATAATCATGTTTTATATTTTATAATTATCATTTTATAATCAATTGCCTGAGTAGATGCTTCAAGTATATGGGAAAAATACAAGCCTCAGGTGGAGGCAGGGGGGAGAATAGGTGTTACCATGGGGCCCACTGTGAGTCACCATCTAGGAATTGTTTTTAAGTACCTTCTGGTGCCTGGTACCTCTACTTGATCTAACACAGCAGTTCTCAACCTGTGGGTCGCGACCCCATTTGGGGTTGAACAACCATTTCACGGGGGTCGCCAAACAACGCAGTCCGCCATTTTTTCCCCTTTTCCTTAGCTGTGCTACTCCCTTTTATTCTATTGGCTTTTGAAAGCCAATAGAATAGACTCTCTTGAATAGAGTCTAATTCTATTGGCTTTCAAAAGCCAATAGGAATTGTCCAGGTTGTCTCTGCCCTGCTGAGCCCGCCAAAAGTCTCATTCTGCAAACGGTGCTGCAAGTTGTCTCCAGCGAAGGCGAGCTGTCTGGAAGTTTCCACCCCTCCCTGCTGAGCAACTACTAAAAATGTAAGTAAAAGAGGGCCAGGAGTGGGAGGTGGGAGGCCGGTGGGCGCAGGGAGGGTTGCTGGCGTGCGTGGGTCCCGGCGGGTGCCTTACCTCCCTTGGGCTGGGCCAGCTGGTGGTCTCCCTGCGCCGTCTCTGCTGCTTGCCAGCTACGCCTCGGCCAGAGCAGGGGGTGGCACCACGCATGCGTGGCGCTCCCGAGCAGGAAAGTCCTTGACTTATGACCGGTTGGGTAGTCCTCGACTTACGACCGGTTGGGTAGTCCTTGACTTACGACCGGTTGAGGGTCGCGGCATTAAAAAGGTTGAGAACCACTGATCTAACAGGTGTAGAAGATGGGAGACATCTCTCCTCTAGAATTGATAAGCATGTACATATATGGTCTGAGTAAACAGGATAGTAGGGGAGGGATCTTATTAGTATAATGTAAGCAAACAGGGGCGGGGATAATGTATTCTGTTTAGGTGCTTCTGATAGATTGTAACCTTTAAAGCCTAAGCCAATGGGGCCATGGGGGAGGGAATGGGCCATCACGATAGGATTGATGAAAGCTGGACACCCCCTCCCCACCCCAACAAAGAAATAATCTAGGAACACCCCAACTAAACTGGGTCAACAGCAGCCTGAGGCTAAATGGCAAACACTTGACACACACAATGAGGAATCAGCTAGCAACAATCACGACACAACAATAAAGTAATTAACACCTTTCAGGCAGGATTAGCAAAGAAATTTAACCAACAATAGTCACTGACCAACAAATCAGAAAAGGCAGATTCAAACTCACCAATCAGAAATGACAAATTTGGAAACCACAAAAAGGTATAAAACCTCTGTTTAAAGATCATTCTGTCTAGCTAGCCGGGGACTCGAGCTGAATTGTCACTCAACTTTGATCCTCGTGATTTTTTTTTTTTTTTATTGAAAATTTTTAAATTTTTACAAAAACAAATCCCCTTCCCATACCCCCCCCAACCCTACCTCACCCCCCTCCTCCCCAACCTCCCAACCCCTCCCCTGGACTTCCCAGAGCTAAGTACAGGCTTAATTAAGAAAAAAAACTTAAAACACTTTTAAAACTTAAACAAATTTGAATACAATCATCATTCTATATAAACTCCCTCCAAAAACACAAATTTAAACATTACTTTCTTTGAATATCTATGCCTATAATATAAAATCTAATTTCTCCCTCTTTCTTTATCCTAATACAAAAAAATAAACATATAAACCTTTGTTATACCATTAAAACTAAATACTCTTAGAAAACTTAAAATAAATACATATTTCCTTCAATCTTCATAATCTTCTCACCTATCCCAAAAAAAAAAAAAAAAAACTTAAAAATCCTAAACAAATCTAGACACATTTAGTTAAGCAAATTATTTTCTCTTAAAAATATTAATAATAATATTTAAAAACTTAAAACACTTTTGAATCCTAAACAAATCTAAATACAATCATCTTTAAACATTACTTTCTTTCCTAAACAAATCTAGACATTTAATTAAACAAATTATTTTCTCTTAGAAATATTAATGATAATATTTAAAAACCAAATTTAAACATTACTTAAAACTTAAACAAGTTATACTCCCTTCGAAACACAAATTTATTAGAATCCCCTCTAAAACTTAAAGCTGAAATATATTATTATCCCAAAACACATGTTTAGACATTACATAAGACATTTTCCAAAAACGATATAAGTTTTACCTCTCCCACAATCTCAATAGTAAACTTCTTATCTAAAGTTCTCATTCAATGTCCATAATTTTCTGTCCAATAACCAGTTACACCCACTATAAACACGAACTTCTTATCTAAAATTTTCATTCAATATCCATAATCTTCTGTCTAATAGCCAGTTGCATCTACTATAAGCACAATCCATATCAGTCTCTCTTGCCCGCAAGCATCGCAAAGAATGCGTGGAATTCTGCCCTTGAAGATCGCTCCAAAGAGTTTGTAAATCCTGGTTGACCCACAAGCTCAGGAATCAGTACCTGTGAAACTTCCTCAACCTCCTTCTTCTGTTGGTCTCTCTCTTTACATTTATATGTTACTTTTTCTTTACATTTGTATGTTGCACAAGTCTCAGGGACCGATACCTGTAAAACTTCCTCAGTGAATTCCTCCTTGTATTGATCTTCACAATTAAAAGTTGTACAAGTTATCCTCTGCCCATTCCTCTCTTGTTGGTGCCCCTCAAGCTGAAATTTCCCAATTTCCATTTCTGAAGATTGCTCCAAAGACTTTGTAGGTCTAACTTCCGAAGCCAATACAGGTAAGGATTCCTTAAATTCCTCCTTGTGTTGATCTTTACAATTATAAGTTATACAAGTTATCCTCTGCCCGTTCCTCTCTTGTTGATGCCCCTCAAACTGAGATTTCCCAATTTCCACTTCAGGCAGCAATTCCACCCTTGAAGATTGCTCCAAAGACTTTGTAGGTCCAACATCTCCCAGAGATTCAGAAACCACTGAATATGAAACTTCCTTAAGCTTCTTCTGTTGCTGCTTTTCTTTGGAATGATGTGCTACACAAGTTGTCTTCTGCTCCTCAATCTGGACTTGTTGAGACCTAATAGATGGCGATGCACATACCCCCAGGACCGAAGTATAAAAATCTTTTGCCTGAGAAACAGTATTAAGTCTATCACATGTCCCCAGGTAGTTCACCACCATTCCAGTCGGAACATCCCATCTGAATAGAATTTTTCTCTTTTTAAGTTCATTTACTAGAAAAGCAAACTCCTTTCTTCTTCTTAAAATTTTAGATGGGATCTCCTTAAAAATTATGACATCTTGTGAAGCAATTTGAAATCTCTTCTTATAATAGGCTTGCACAATTTCATTGCGTAAAGATCTTTTACCAAAGTAAATTACCACATCTCTTGGCAGATTCTTCTGTACTGCCACCACAGAATTAACCCTAAATAATTTTTCAATTTCACTAAGTATTCCCTCTTTTTCTTTATTCAAAATCAATGCAAAATCCTTTGCAACCATCTCTTTCAAATCTCCTTGCAAAGACTCCGCCAGGCCTCTGATTCTTAAGGCATATTCCATTTGTCCATATTGAAGCATAAGAATCTCATTTTCCATTTCTTTTTCCATACTTTCAATTTTCCCCTCCATTATATCCACTTTTTCAGCTACCTCTTCCACATGGGAGTTCACCTTTTCAAGAACAGAAGCAACTCCTTCTAAAGCCAAAACAAAATCTTGTCTCAAGATCTTATTATTTTCCTCTAAAATCTTTTTCATTTCTGCCCTAATTTGAATTATAACATCTCCCATCATGTTTTGCAAATCCTTCATAGTTATTAGCTGACCCCCAGAAGAGGGTGAAACTGTTGATTTAGAAGCTGTAGAAATCCCTGGACGCTTTGGAGCCATCTTAAAAAAAAAACCTTTAGCCCTTCTTAAAAAATTATAAAAATTCCTTCAAAAATCATAACTCCCTCCAAAGAAGGTCATTATAATAAAAAGAAAAAAGGGAAAAAAAAAGGAAGAGAAAAAAAGTTTAAAAAAAAGCTTTACTCCTTCTTAAAAATTGCAAAAAAATTAAACAGAAAAAAGTCCTTCAAAAAAGGGTCATTACAATAAAAAGGAAAAAAAAATAAAATAAAATAATTAAATAGAAAAAGTCCGTTCCCAAAAGAATACTTAGAGATACCAAAAAACAACCATTCCAATCATAAGAAAATAAAAAGGGAAAGGGAAAGAAAAGAAAGAGAAACACCAAAAAACCTGCCGGTCAGCATTCTAACCTCAAAAAAAAAAACACCGAGAGATTTGCCGATCGCCATTTTACTTTCCCTTTCAACAAAGAAAAAAATAAATAAAAAGAGAGAATAAAAATAGAAGCAAGTCTTAAAACTTAAAATCCAAATAAATCAAAGAAAGCAAAAACTAAATCCTCTACTCAGCTCTGTCCGTTTATAAAAAAAAACTCACCAGTTCTCTTTAAGCACGGAGGTGTTTGCAGCGGCTCGTTTTGTCCCTGAGGACAAAAACGGCTGGGAAGCGGAGACAAGTCTGAACTCCGTGGGAGCACTCCTTTCACCCCCCCAAAAAAAACTTGGGGGGTGCAAAAGAGGCTCTACCACTATTCAGACACTCTCTACCCCCCCCCTTTGCCCGGGAGGGGGATTTTGAACCGCTGAACAGCTGATGTCTGCTGTTCATAGCGGTTCTTACACTTACCCAGGAGAGACGGCTACAAAGTAGCCGCCATCACGCGCGCAAAATCCCTTTGATCCTCGTGATTAAACCTCTCTTTCTGGTAGCTGGCTTCACGATCTATTTCTTCCGCACCGCGCCGTCAAGGGGAATCCCGGCTGGAAGAACCAAACGGGGGAGTTCCTCCCAACAATCTGGTGACCAAGAAGGGACTTCCAGCTCACCCAGCCACCGGACTGGGCCCGGAAGAGTCGTCACCCAGCCGGCAGCGGACACTTTGATCCGTGGGGAAGCCTCCTCGGACCCTGCCCAGTCAGCATCGGGTAGTAAAGGGAGTTTTTGAGTCTTGCTCTCAAACAGCTACCGAGAAAGAGGGTAAGTGCCACCAATTTTAAATTTATTAGGTTAGAGGGTCTGGGGAATGAAAGGAAGAATGCATGAACGTGTGTGTGAGGCACCCTCCTCTTAGAACCAGCTGGAGCTCGGTCCCTCCATGTGCCCTCTAGCCGCACCCCGACCTGCTCCTAGCTCCAGTGGAGCTGTGACCGGCGGAATTCGGGAAAGCAAGGGGGGGCATCGGAGCGTGAGACCTTCTGGTGAGAGAGGAGGACCGAGCGGGCAGAGAAAGAGGAAAAGGACTTTACCCTGGGCAAGTCAGGACCCCTTCCATTAGTAAAATTTAAGCATATAGTCCCAAGAAGGGAGCAGCCACTTACCTCCGAGGGCAAGCGGAGGTGCCCATGGACACTGGAGGTCCAGGTGTCCGTAAACAGTGGCGTAAAGCCGGCTGGTTGAAGAGTAGCCCGTACCTTCTAAGGAGGGAAACTAGAAGGTCTCTTCAGACCCCTTTTTGGTCTGAAAACGTGGTGGATCCCTCGGAGGAGCCCACAAACTCTGAGAGGGATCCAGAGAAGCTCCGTGAGTCCTTTTTTTTCGGACTCACAAAATCGTGATAATAGGAAGAAGTCTCACAAGGAGACTTCTGACGAATCGTGGCCTTTAGCGGTAGGGAAATCCTGGTATAGAAACATGGGAGGTTCCAATTCAAGGGCGGAAGTAGGTTTCCCCGTTGAGAGCTTGCTCGTAACCTGGGACAGGAATCAGCTACCTGTCCAGGCTGGAATGAAGAAGAAATGATTAAAGGAATTATGTAGGAAATGGGCTTTGCTTAAAGATGAAAACGGAAGACAAATTTGGCCTGAAGGTGGCACTCTGGAACTTAAAACACAAAAAGCGCTTAGATCAAAGATAGAACCAACCCAACTACCCTATTGGTATTGCTGGGCCGAAATGTCCAGACAGAGGAACCCGATCCAAGTCAACTTGGACCCCCAGCCTCCCTTAGATAACCCTGAACCGACCTTCATGGCCCCCTGTTAAACAGGCCTGTATCCGGGCAACAGAGGGGCCAGACTGAACACATTTTAACCCACACCCCTTTCTCCCCATCCAATTTGGTTATTTGGAAGAAGGATACTCCCACCTTCCGTGTGGACCCCCATGCCGTTATAGAAACCATAAAGTCTATTATAGACACTCACAATCCATCTTGGGCAGACATGACTCAACTGCTGCACGTGTTTCTGACCAAAGACGAATTAACTTTTTGAAAAAATGGAAGAGATAGCCAGGCGTCCCGTAATATCCGCGCCTGGGCAAGTAGCTCCTGCCAAGGTCGCCTGGCCTCTCAATCGCCCAGATTGGGATTATAATAATCAGAACCATTGGGACGATTATACTAGGGCAAAAATAAACCTAATGGAAGCCCTCCAGGAAATAGGGAAAAAGCCCCTCAACTGGGCTGAATTCCAAAAGACAACGCAGAGGGACAAGGAGACCCCGGACGCCTTCTGGGTCCACCTCTTAGAAGCCGGAACTACATTCGCACATTTAGACATCAGCTGCTTGAAGGATAAGAACATTCTTGCAGCCGCCTTCGTTAACCAATCTGCGAGCGATATCCGAGGGCACTTCCACACAATAGTTTCCAACTGGTCTACTTCAGATATCTCGGAGTTGCGCAGGATCGCAAACTTCGTATTTGACCAGAGAGAAAGGTTAGCAGAAGAAGAGAGGGAAAGGAAGGAAGCAGAATGAGAAAGGGAGAAAGAGAAAAGGTGCAGGATGGAAAGAAGGGAGGACTTGCAAGCTTTTGCCATGATAAATAGGGACGATGGGAAAAATATCGTAAACCTCCCCCACTGAGAACAACCTGCCGGCGGTGCGTGGCTGAAGGAAAACCCTTCTGCCGGCATTGTTTTCGCTGTGGAAGGCTGGGGCATACCAGTAGACTCTGCAAGGAGGGTCAAACTGGGGAGACCTGGAATCAGCGTCACCCTCCAAGACCCCCCTTCCCAAGGGGGGGCCCTAATCGTCGGAGTGAGGAAAGGGACCAAAGTATGCCCCGATGGGAACAGCCAGAACACGAGCTAGCCTGACTAGAAACTGATTATAAGGCTACATTTCAAGGGCTAGCTATCCCCTTAAAGGGCGGCCCCGATGGAGAGCCCCTGTTGACAATCACTGTAGGGGGAAAAACATATGAATGCCTCATTGATACCGGAGCTACCTCCTCCCTTCTCACAATGGCACCCTTTAAGGATTCAATAGTCCCTGGGGCCAAAGATAATGTAATGGGGGTTGGAGGAAAACATATCCCAGTCGAATTTACAGACAACTTGAAGGTAGAAGTTGGCCCGTTCTCCTTGGAACACCCTTTTACTGTTTGTCCTCAATCCCCCTTATCCCTCCTGGGTAGGGATTTGCTTTGCAAACTTGGAGCGACCATTAAATGTACTTCAGAAGGGCTCCACTTAGACATCCCGGTTAAGCGGGCACATTTTTTCATGGTATGTTCAACCGGCAAGGAGATCTAGTTGCCTATGGATCTCCGAAGCTTGCCAGCCTCTCTGTGGGGGTGGGACCCGACCGAAGTAGGGCTGCTAAAGGCAGCTACCCCGGTTACGATCCAAGTTAAGCCAGGACCACCACCATGTATTCCCCAATATAGGATACAACCGGAAGCGATAAAACCAATCCAAAAACTGATAACAGCATACTTAGAGCAGGGGGTGCTGCGTAAATGCACCTCCCCTTGCAACACCCCAATCTTCCCAGTTCGAAAACCAAAGGTAGACAGCGAAGGGAACCCCATTTACCGCTTCGTGCACGATATGAGGGCCGTGAACAATCATGTAATACCCAGAGCACCGATAGTACCAAGCCCAGCCACCATAATTACAGAAGTACCGGCGTCAGCCACTCATTTCACAGTAATTGATCTCTGTGCAGCCTTTTTCAGTATCCCTGTGGACCCTGCATCACAATACCTCTTCGCCTTCACGTGGGATAAGCAACAATATGCCTGGACTTGACTACCGCAGGGCTATACGGAGTCCCCCACTTTGTTTTCACAGATTTTAAGGGAAGACCTAGCTTCCATCCTCCTACCATACAAATCCACACTTATCCAATATGTGGATGATCTACTGTTAGCTTCAGAGACTGAGGAAAGCTGTAGGGCAGATACCTACCACCTACTGAAATGTTTGGGGGAAAAAAGGCATAAAGCGTCCCCTTTTAAGTTACAGTACTTAAAAAGGGAGGTGTCCTATTTAGGGTATATTATTGCCCCTGGGGTCTGAAAATTAGCACCCGAGAGAGTCGAGACCATCCTAAGAATGAAGCACCCGCAAACGAAACACCAGGTGTGCGCCCTATTAGGGGTCTTAGGATTCTGCCGACCATGGATACCAGCCTTTGGGGAATTAGCAAAGCCTTTAGTCCAACTAACGAAAAAGGACCAATCTGATCCTATAGAATGGACGAAGGAATTGGCAAACACCCTAGAGAAAATAAAGCAAACCCTAGCCTCAGCCCCAGCTCTGGGTCTCCCGAACTATACGAAACCCTTTTTCCTTTTTATCCACGAATGCAAAGGTGTAGGTTCAGGGGTGTTGGCACAAAGGTTCGGTCCAAACCTTAGACCAGTAGCCTATTATTCAGTCCAGCTAGATCTGGTAGCTAGAGGAGCCGTTCCATGCTTGAGAGCCGTGGCTGCCACGGTAGAGTTAGTTAAGCGATCCAAGGACCTGGTTTTGGGATGCCCCCTCACTCTGAGGGTTCCCCATGATGTGTTTGCCATACTCTTAAAGTCGCAAACCCAGGCATTTACCCAACAACGCCTGGCCCAATACGAAGCAGAACTATTCACTTCGGAAAATATTTCCTTTGAACGCTGCAACACGCTTAACCCAGCAACATTGTTACTGACTAACCTAACAGATAAAGCATTACATGACTGCCTGCACCTAGTCCAGGATGCCGAGCTACCACGTCCTGATTTAACAGATAATCCTCTCCCTAACCCAGACCTAGAGTTATTTACCGATGGCTCTTCCTACCTTCTGGACGGGACCCGCATAACGGGAGCAGCAGTCGTTTCTCTGCATGAATCAGTCTGGGCTTCCCCCTTGCCTCCACATTACGGCGCTCAAGCAGCTGAACTCATTGCATTAAAAAGGGCATGCAAAATAGCCGAGAACCAGTCTGCCAATATATATACAGACTCCAGGTACGCTTTTGGGGTCTGCCATGCGACCGGTGCCCTTTGGAAACAGAGAGGGTTTTTTACGTCCAGCAGCCAGCCAATTGCTCACGTGGACCTCATATCTGATCTATTGAGAGCTGTCCGTCTACCCTCATCCCTAGCAGTCATCCATTGCAAAGCACACCAGAGGGACAATTCAAGGGTCACAAAAGGGAACCATTTTGCTGACGTTACGGCTAAGTGGGCTGCCACTCAACCCCTGAAAACATTTGCCATGCTCCCCACATTACAATTAAGACCAACAGTACAGTACCAAGACTTACTGGAGCCTGGGGAAGAAAAATTATGGGAGGAAAAATGTGAGGCAATATATAGAGAAGGATTTTGGTGGGTCCCAGACGGGAGACCCATAGCCCCCAGATGTCTGCTACAGCTGATCTGTCAACAGTTGCACTCTAAGGGGCACTGTGGGACACAAGCAATAGTAGATGCCATAAGGAGGGTGTGGTATGCCCCGGGGGTCTATAGTGAGGCCACTCGTATAGCTAAGACCTGTCAAATATGCCAAGCAAATAATGCTTCCTCCAGGAAGGCCACACACACAGGGGGAAGACCATGGGCCCAACACCCTTTTGAGAAACTCCAGCTGGATTACATCCAGCTCCCTAGGAGCAACGGTTACCAATATGTGCTAGTCTGCAGAGACCAGCTGACCCACTGGGTGGAGGCTTAGCCATGCCGCCATGCCACAGCTCTGGAAACTGCTAGACACCTGCTAAAGGAATTGGTGCCCAGATTTGGAGTCCCAAGTGTTTTAGACATGGACAGGGGCACACATTTTGTATCACAGGTAATCACGCATGTTCTCCAAGCATTGGGTATCAGGCAGGACCTGCATGCACCAGGACACCCCAGTTCCTCAGGGGGGTGTAAAGGCAAAATAGAGAATTAAAAACCCTCCTAGGCAAACTCTGTCAGGAGACCCACCTGCCCTGGCCCCAAGCATTACCCATAGCGTTGTTCCATCTAAGAATCCGACCAAGACGAGACATAGGCATCTCCCCCTTCGAACTGCTGTTTGGTCGACCACCTGACACACTCAAAGGCCTGCACCCCCAGTCCCTCTGCTTGGAGAAAGGGGAGATAGTCTTGTCATCCTATCTTACAGCTTTGCACCAGAGACTCAGAGAATTGTGGAAGCAAAGTGCCCTAACACAGACCTTACCATTAGAAGAAAACCTACACCATTTTGAACCAGGGGACTGGATTTGGATAAAATCATACAGCCGCAAGTCACCGCTGCAACCAAAGTGGAGTGGACCCTTTCAAGTTCTACTAATCACCCAGACAGCAATCAAGGTAGCTGAAAGGAACGCTTGGATCCACTGGACACATGTTAAACCGGCAGTTGTAGACCACAGCGTTGTACCTGAGACAACACCCAAGGTCCCACCTCTGAGGCTCAAGAAAAACCCAGAAACTGAAGAGTGGACACTAAAAACGTTTTTTGAAATTGAGACAAATGGGGGAGGGGATTAAGTTTACCATTGTTAGAATCTTATGTGTTATGTATATTATGTCTTTATATTTGAAATGTACCTCTGGGTTCATAGAACCAAACCTATTTCCGGAAAAGGGGAACGTGTGGGAGTATTTAGCAAAGGAAGTACTGAACACTACAGACTTTTGCCTTGCTGGAGGTAGGTCAGTGAAAGACATCTTAACCACATGCTTGATGGGGGTGGCAATAGCACCAAAAGCTATCACCAATGACACTAAATTAAGGGGACACTCATTGATAGCCTCATACTACAACATTTTTGACTGGGGAACCAGTACAAACATAAAAGACAACAGCATGTACACATTACAAGTAGCAGCAGTAACCCAAGCAGCTACTTGTTTCACACTGACTGGATGCCACCAGCCTAAAGTTTCCAACTGCTACAACCTCACTAACACTGAACTGGCCTGCAACAACACCAAGGCCATCACCTTCTCATATGGCTATGTGAAACTTCCTACGGGATGGTTTCTATTATGTGGCCTGAGAGCTTATTCCTACTTGCCTGCAAATTCCACTGGGGGCCCTTGCACGTTAGGACAACTAACCATGCTGATGCCCTCCCTACAAAGGCGGCAAAGAAGGAGCTTCCACACATTACCTCCTGACTGCGATTTCAAAACCCCTCTTCTCACGAAAACTGAATATATTTCATTGGCTGTCTCTCTAGTGGGAGTGCCAGGGCTCGCAGCACGAAACTCAAGGAATATAAACAGCCTGGCATGTACCCTAGCTAAAAGTTTAAACACCACTTCCCATGCACTGGACGCCTTAAACAGAGAACTAAGGCAAATCAGAGAAGCCACCCTTGAAAATAGAGCAGCCATTGACTACCTATTATTGAGGCACAATCATGGCTGTGAAGAATTCAGCGGGCTCTGCTGCTTCAATTTATCCGACCAATCTGGGCTAATTGAACAAGATATCAAACATTTAAAAGAACTAGCACAAAACATTGGGCACAACCAGTCATCCTGGGACCTTTCCTGGCTCTTTTCATGGTTACCAGACTTCCATTGGTTGAAAATTCTTATTGGTAGTATAATCACAGTCATAATAGGTGGAGCCCTCCTTTGTTGCCTATGCCAATTAATTCCTTTAGGGTTAAAATGCCTAAAGATCTGCACAACTCCCATCAGGAGCAAGGAACAAAGCAAGAAAACATCTCTCATGATGTGCCAAATTGATCACCACTACCGTATATATGAACCAGTTGGGCTAATCACTGATACTCCAGTGATAACCCAAAATGGGGGAATTGATGAAAGCTGGACACCCCCTCCCCACCCCAACAAAGAAATAATCTAGGAACACCCCAACTAAACTGGGTCAACAGCAGCCTGAGGCTAAATGGCAAACACTTGACACACACAATGAGGAACCAGCTAGCAACAATCAGGACACAACAATAAAGTAATTAACACCTTTCAGGCAGGATTAGCAAAGAAATTTAACCAACAATAGTCACTGACCAACAAATCAGAAAAGGCAGATTCAAACTCACCAATCAGAAATGACAAATTTGGAAACCACAAAAAGGTATAAAACCTCTGTTTAAAGATCATTCTGTCTAGCTAGCCGGGGACTCGAGCTGAATTGTCACTCAACTTTGATCCTCGTGATTAAACCTCTCTTTCTGGTAGCTGGCTTCACGATCTATTTCTTCCGCACCACGCCGTCAAGGGGAATCCCGGCTGGAAGAACGGAATGGGGGAGTTCCTCCCAACAGGATGTATAATAATATGTGATTTGGAATTTGGGGTGTGGTTCAGTGCTTGGCTACATTGCATTGCCTTAAAGGATCAAGGAACTTATAAGCCATCCAAAAATTATGACATGTATAACACATTTAGGACCAAACAAACTCACTTAGTAACAGTTTGAATATACAGTAAGGCATTTTTGCATTGTAGACACAAAGCATTAGCCACTGTTTTCTTTGTACCTATGATCAGTACTGTTGGAAACATGATTAAAACACCAACAAAGTTGGGTTGGTAAGAAAATTGTTTATTCTGCAGAAAAATTGAAAAGCGGTTTGCAAAGCGCGGTGGATCCTGGTGAGAGACTTCAACAGGAAGTTCTAAACCCAGAGACCACACAAAAATATTCAAACTCATAACATTATATACACTCCTATCGTGTCGCCCCCTCCTCTTAGGTCCCATTTGAGAGGACTTCCGGGGGCACAATCTGTCTGATCTGCCTAGCCAGAATACATCATCCCTCCCCCCCCAGTTACATTGTTCTGAACTTCCCTCTGCCATCCTTTTGTCTCGTTAAGTGTGTCTTCTAGCCAAGCCTCCTGGAATCTAGTGCCTACGTGCAGTGCAGGGCTTGGCTAATCTTTCTATTGTTAATCAATTGCAACCGTTTTATTTTTAAACTTCTCCATTTCTCACAAATCCACCCTCTCTATTTTTTATACTAATTTAAAAATAAAAATTTTTCTCAAATGGTTTTAAACTTTCCCAGATCTCCTCAGCATTCTCAAAGTCAAGTATTGCAGCATGTCCAGTCACCTTGTTTAACATCAGCATTTGTTCCTCACTCTTATTGGTTGCATTTACCATTCCCTCCACCGTGTTTTGTACAATACTTCTTATTATGGGGATCAAGCAGGGTAAGCACATTAACCCGAAGAATACAACTGCTAACATGAATAAAGCTTGTTTCCAGTTTCTAAAAATTCCTCCCAAGAACCCCTCATCATCAAGTATTCCAGTCCAGGTTCGGACCTGTACATGGGCTATTTTCCTCATCCTGTTTGTTATTTCCTCAATGGCTTTCCCTTCATCGTCTATTTGCAGACAACAGTTGGTTAAATTAAATTTTCCACACACCCCTCCTTCTTCTGCCAATAAATAATCCAAGGCAAACCTATTTTGATAAATTGCAGTCCTCATTTGTGTATTTTGTTTAGCCAACTTATTTAATGCTAGTGCTGTCTCGTTAGTGATAATCTCCAGAACCGCTTGTAACCTAATAATATGATTCAGCATATAAATTGGAGTCCTATATACCCATGATCCATCTTCAGCCCAAGTGGCAGGTCCATACAACTGTATTATGTGTTCAGGTGGCCATTCATTATCCTTCCAATTTCCAATTTTTAATGATCGATTTCTCCTAGCTCCCTTCTCCTCATATACTGCTATTCCAAGTTTTTCCCCTTGAGGAATAGGAAGTAGGAAAAAACTAGGCTTTATATTTCCCAATACGCATGAACCACACCAGTTGCTAGGTAGGCTGGTATATGCACATTTTCCACATATCCAATAAATCCTTGTGGGGCAAACCATTCTTGGGATGCATTATCCCAAAGCCTCTGTAAAACCGTGTTATTAAAAGGATTTTGTTTGATACTGTGCATGGTTCCCCAATTCTGAGTACTTGAGTCCCCATAAGATCTCTGGCCCTCGCATTCCATGGTTCCTACTTCCTCCCAGTTCTCGGAGCAGTTTCTCTGAAAGCAGAAGTGACCTATAATGGATGTAGTTAAAGCCCATTTTTGACTTTTCTTTGTTACTTTAGTAGTCCAAGTGGACGTAATGTTAGTGTCTTGGATATCAATTTCTTTAGCTTCCCAAGGCCATTGTTCCCCAATATTTGTTCCACCACATACATAACAATTCTTTACTCCCAGGGTGGTGGCTATCCTTTCAGCCAGATTTATAAATAGATTTTTGGTGAGAAAAGTGAGTCCCCAGGTATCAGGGTGATCAGCCTTTTCAAGCTCCTCATAAAAGGAGTGGAATAATTTTCTTTCTATTGGGGTCAGATTTTTCCTTGTTACCTTAATGGTGATGCGGGTGCTCGGGTCCTTTCCCGGACTCTCAATTCCCAATCCATATTCCTGTGATCCTTCATTGGGATCCATAAAATGCAAGCATGTGAGGGTACAATGGTCTTCTAAACCAAGGCTTTTCAACCAGTGGTACGCGTACCACTTGTGATACGCATACCACTTGTGGTACATTAATGAGTGGCAGGTGGTACGCAGCCCTGCCTAGCCAGGTGTAGTGGGGGAGGGAAAGAGCCAGCACAGGCAAGGACTTACAGTGAGAGAGTCCTCTGGAGCTGCAAAGGCCCCAGGCTCACTTCTGGCTCACCCTCCCCCATGAGAAAGGAGGAAGGGGCGGAGACAGGAGAGCCTATAAAAGGAGACAGTTTGGGCAGGAGAGAGAGAGAGAAAAAAAGCAGCAGCCTTGGGAGGAGGTGGAGTCAGCTGCACAGGAGAAGGGGAGGGGGAGGGGGAGGAGGGGGATCAAGCAGGCTGGCCATGAGCCGATCTACAACTGCTGTGGCAGCCACCTGTGCTGGCAGCAGCAAACAGGCAAGAAATGCAGCGGGGGAGGGGTCGCCCTCCAAGAGGAATGAAAAAAGGCAGCAGTGGCTGGAGGTGAGGCACGGAGGAGGGAGGGAGGGACGGAGATGGAGAGTGGAAGGATTCTTATGTGCTTTTGTGACTTTGAAGTTCTGGGATTTGTGCAATGTGGGCTTTGTGTTCTTTTTTTTTATTAAAAGTTTTACAATATAATTTATTACAAAATAACCCCCCCACCCCTTCCCCCCTCCCCCACTTCCCAGAGCTGATTACAGGGTATCAAGAAAAAAAAAACATAATCTAACTAACATAAACCAACTATACTATCAATCAAAACCATAACACACTTTAACTCCTTCTCAAAACAAGTATTAACAAATTAAAACAAAAATAATAATATAATTAAAACTATTAATGATTATCTAAAATCTACTCATAAGCAATATAATACTTTTCAATTTCATATTTCTTTTGAATATAATCAATCCATCTTCTCCAAACCGAAATATATCTTTCTTGTGAATGGTCCTTCAAGTAGGCGGAGATTTTTGCCATTTCTGCTAAATTAGACACCTTAAGTATCCATTCTTCCAAAGTAGGCAGTGAATTTTTCTTCCAATATTGCCCCACCAATAATCTTGCAGCTGTTATTAGATTCAACATCAAATTGATTTCTTTAACATCAAAATCTAAAATAATACCCAACAAAAATAATTGTGGAGTAAACTTTATCTTTCTCTTAAAAATCTTTTGGATATTCCACCAAATCTTAATCCAAAAAGCTTTAATATCTTTACAAGTCCACCAAATATGAAAATAGGTTGCATCTAAATTTCCACATCTCCAACATTTGGGCTGTAAATTTGGATACATGTGGGACAACTTTTGGGGATCCAAATGCCATCTATAAAACATTTTATAGATGGCATTTAAAGGATTATTTTGCTTTAAATATGTATAAGGGGACTTCAATGTCAATGGTATGGGATGCAGGCAAAGCATTTATGCGTGGCATTTTGATAAAAATGAATAATTGTCATAAGCGAAAGCAGATTCAGAAACGTAAAGAATTGGAAGATGAAATTAAATTAAAAGAAAAGTCTTTGATCTTAAATCCTTCTGATGAAAGTATTAAAGAATCTGTAAAGTTATTAAGGACACAATTTAATATGTTGTTAGCAGATCAAGCTGCAACCAACTTATTGTTTATGAAACAAAATACATTTTGTAATGCTAATAAGCCAGGGAGATGGTTGGCTTATCAGCTAAGAAAGAAACAGAGACAGAGAATAATAGATAAAATAAATTATCAGGGTAAATTAGTTTCTCAGAAGGAATTGATTAAGAAATCTTTTTTGGACTATTACCAAAAATTATATAAATCTACCAATGTCCAAATTTTAGATATAAATAAATACTTAAACGAGGCTAGTTTTCCCAAATTGACAGAGGATCAGAAACAGGAAATTAATGGCTTAATTACTAAGGAGGAAATTGCGTTAGCAATTCAACAATTGAAACCAGGGAAAGCACCGGGTACGGATGGGTTAACAGCTGTTTATTATAAAGCTTTAATGGAGGAGATGATTCAGCCATTAGGTGATCTTTTTAATGATATTTTACAGGGTCTAGAGATTCCTCCTTCATGGCGTAGTGCTTTTATATCATTGATTCCAAAAGAGGATCAAGATCTTACCTTACCAAAGAATTATAGGCCTATATCTCTTTTAAATGTGGATTATAAGATATTTGTAAAAATTTTAGTAAATAGGCTCATGAGGGTTGTGCATCATCTTGTGCATAAAGATCAATCTGGGTTTATAACTGGAAGGTATATGAAAAATAATGTTAGACAAATTATCAATTTATTAGAATATTTAGATAAGAACAACCAAGTTTCTGCAGGGCTGATATTTTTAGATGCTGAAAAAGCTTTTGATCAACTGAATTGGCATTTTATGTTAAGAGTAATGGAAGAGATGAATTTTGGTGAAAAGATAGTACAAGCTCTTACGGTAATATATCAAAAACAAACGGCACAACTTATTGTTAATGGAGGGTTGTCAGAGGTTTTTACAATAGAGAAAGGTACCAGGCAGGGATGTCCATTATCACCGTTGTTGTTTGTTTTAACATTGGAAATATTGTTAATCAAAATTCGAGAGTCGCAGGAAATTAAAGGAATAGAAGTTAATAAAAAAGAATACAAGTTAAGAGCTTTTGCGGATGACTTGGTGGTTACTTTGTCGCAACCTACTCATTCTGTAGTAAAGTTATTACAATTGATTCATTATTATGGTTTGGTCTCGGGTTTTAAGATTAATGTTAATAAGACTAAAATTTTATCTAAAAATACGACTAGCCAGGAGAAGCAAACCTTGGTTAATTTGACGGGTTTTGAAATTGTCAATAAGGTAAAATATTTGGGGGTGATGTTATCTGTTTCTAATGCAAAACTATTTAAAAATAACTATGAAAGGTTGTGGGTTAGGGTACAGAAAGACTTGAAGAATTGGGAGAAGTTGCAATTATCCCTCATGGGAAGAATTGCAGTGATAAAAATGAATATTCTACCCAAGTTTCTTTTTTTGTTTCAAATGTTACCGATTTTGAAGAATGAGATTAATCTAAGCGAATGGCAGAAAGGCCTTAATAAATTTATTTGGGCAGGGAAAAAGCCAAGGGTTAAGTTTAAAATTATGCAAGACTTCCGTGAGAGGGGTGGACTCAAGGCACCGAATTTGAAATTATACTATGATGCGGTGGTTTTAACACTAATTAGTGACTGGGTAAATTTGACAAATCCTGAGATACTCCATCTAGAGGGATGGGATTTACTTTTTGGGTGGCATGCCTATTTAATATTTAATAAAAAAATGGATTGGGTCTTTAAAGCTCATATTTTAAGAATTTCTTTACTTAGGACTTGGAGAAAATATTATAAAAGTGATTTTAAAGTACCATTATGGGCTATACCTTGGCATGCGATAGAAGGAATAAAAAGAGGTGCTAAAATGGATATGGTGTCTTATAGACAGTTACTTAGATGGGATGGACAAAACTGGCAGTTAAAATCACGGGAAGAGTTAGCACAACAAAATATTATTTATTTTTGGTTTCAATATAGGCAATTAGTAGATAGATGGAAGGTGGATTGTAAGGTGGGTTTTCTTAGAGAAGATGAAAATCTTATTAAGCAAGTGAAGGATCAAAGACAAACCCACATTAAGAGGATTTACGGGGTTTTAGTTGAATTGGATTCAGAAACGGAACTAATTAAAGATTGTATGATCAGATGGGCGCAGAACTTTGGTGAGCCAGTTTCATTGGACACCTGGGAAACCATCTGGGTCAGAAATGTCAAATTTACACAAGCACAGAACTTAAGGGAGAATTTTTATAAAATGTTTTATAGATGGCACCTTGATCCACAAAAAATGTCTCTTATGTACCCTGACTTACAACCTAAATGTTGGAGATGTGGTTGTATGGATGCTACTTATTATCACATTTGGTGGTCGTGCAGAGAGATAAAAGCATTTTGGATTAAGATATGGTGGAATATCCAGAGAATTTTTAGAAGGAGGGTAAAATTTACTCCGCAATTATTTTTGTTGGGTATAGTTATTGATTGTGATACAAAGGAGGTTATATTGATGTTAAATTTGATTACAGCTGCGAGGCTGTTAGTAGGACAATATTGGAAGAAGGAATCTTTGCCTACACTGCAGGAATGGTTTCTTAAAGTGTCTTATTTGGCGGAAATGGCAAAGATTTCGGCTTTTTTAAAGGAACAAACGCAAGAGAAATTTCTTGCTGTTTGGGATAAGTGGATAAAATTTATACAATTTAAACTGGATATAAAAAAATATCATATAGCCTTTTCATAATCTTTATTTTTATATATATATATATATATGTTTTAATGTTATATTTTCTTTCTTTTATAAACATAATTTTTTAATTGTTTTTTAATTAAGCCTATATTCTGCTCTGGGAAGCTCTGGGGGGGGGAAGGGGG
Source organism: Crotalus adamanteus (assembly GCA_039797435.1). Lineage (NCBI taxonomy): Eukaryota > Metazoa > Chordata > Lepidosauria > Squamata > Viperidae > Crotalus > Crotalus adamanteus. The sequence goes on along the minus strand of CM077935.1, from coordinate 61,740,719 downwards.
GGGTGTTTGGGTGGGGGTTGGGGAAGGGGGGTTTTGTTGTGTAATGTTTAGTTTTTTCTTTGTATATGTTGTTTTTTGTTTTTGTATTGTTTTGTTCTTTTTGTAAAACTTATAAAACTTTTTAATAAAAAAAAAAAAATTTCTCTTAAATTTTGCGCTTGAGTAAATTTTACATTTCTAACCCAAATTGTCTCCCATGTATCCAATAAAATCGGCTCTTGAATATTTTGAGCCCATTTAACCATACAATCTTTAACTAACTCCGTTTCAGAATCCAATTCTATTAAGGCACTATAAATTCTCTTTATATGAGCTCGACTTTGATCTTTAATCTGTTTTACCAAATTCACATCCTCTAAAGTAATACCAACCTTTTGATCTATACTCCACCTTACTAACAATTGATTATAATAAAAACAAGAATATACAATATTTTCTTGCTTCAACTCAATTAAGGGCTTTAATTGCCAATGCTGCCCAACCAAACTAAGTAATTCCTTATAAGAAATCTTATCCAAATTTGCACCCCTAGATACTCCCTCTATCATGTGTCCAGGAATCCCCCAAATTGGAATTTTATAATTTAACCTATAATAATATTTCTTCCAGACACGCAACAAGGCACTTCTCAAAATATGGGTTTTAAAAACCTGATCAACTTTTTTATCACAAATTAAATACACGTGCCATCCATATAATAAATCCCATCCCTCAAGAGAAAGAATATTTTTATTTGTTAAGTTGAGCCAATCACTAATCAGTGTTAAAGCCACTGCATCATAGTACAATTTTAAATTAGGCGCCTTTAGTCCTCCTGTTTCCCGTGTATCCTGCATAATTTTAAATTTAACTCTCGGCTTTTTCCCTGCCCAAATGAATTTATTAATCCCCTTCTGCCATTCCTCCAAATTAGCATCTTTTTTCAAAATGGGTATCATCTGAAATAAAAAAAGAAACTTTGGAAGTATATTCATTTTAACTGCCGAGATTCTCCCCAACAAAGATAATTGTAATTTTTTCCAGTCATTTAAATCCTTTTGCACTTTTACCCATAATGTCTCATAATTATTTTTATACAATTTAACATTAGAAGCTGTTATATATACTCCTAAATATTTAACCTTTCTCACTATTTCAAAACCTGTTAATTCAACCATAATGTCCTTTTCCTTCATAGACATATTTTTCGATAATATTTTGGTCTTATTATTTACCTTAAAACCAGAAACCTGCCCATACTGAATTAGAATTTCAACCAAATCCCTAACCGAATCTGTCGGTTGAGATAATGTCACAACCAAATCATCAGCAAAAGCTCTCAACCTATAATCATTCTTATTTATTTTTATTCCCTTTATTCTAGGTGACTCCCGAATTTTAATAAGTAAAATCTCCATTGTTAAAACAAATAACAATGGTGATAAAGGACATCCCTGTCTTGTACCCTTTTCAATTTTAAAAGCTTCTGTTAATCCCCCATTAACTATGATTTGTGCAGATTGTTGTTGATATATAGCCTTAAGGGCAGATAAAAATTTATCCCCAAAATTCATTTCCTCTACTACTTTAAATAAAAATTGCCAATCTAATTGATCAAAAGCTTTTTCAGCGTCTAAAATGGGCTTTGTGTTCTTAAGGAGTGTTTGGCAATTTCTATTTGGCTGATGTCTCCTGTTAGCTTCTATTGCTCTGCTGTTAGCTGTACGTTTTGCTGCAAGGGATTTTGAAGTATTTTTCTCCTGAATGGATTTTGCCTGTAGCATTTTTTTACCTATGAATGGAGCCATTGGGGAGATTGCCTTAGCCAGCAGCCAGTACTCACATTTTTTTTTCTTCCTTAAGTGCCGGCTGCGCTCCTTACTTTCCTTTCTAGCCAGTAGCTAATTCTTAAAGGGGAATGTGCCTTTTTAAGCTAGTTCACTCAGCAGCTTGTCTTTTTTGTCTCTGGAGGCCTTTCCTTGTGTAAGACACAAAAATAGTCACAAATTGAAATCCACTCTAAGTTACAAATAGAAAAGAAGTTTATTAGACTTCACAACAAAGTCTAAAAAAATAACGGTTTGCAAAGTGTGGTGGATTCAGGAAGAAGAAGAATCGACTGTCCTTACAGGAATGCTAATTGGCCTCAGTGCTATGTGTTGAGTCCTCGATTAATGGCAATGACGGCTCGAGACATTCTGTGGTTTCAGGAACTCTTTATTGGTCTTCAATAGCCCCTGTTACAACTCTGAACAGCACAAGCCTCTCAGCCTCTCTTAAAGACAAATCCCGGGCCAAAAAGCAACATTTAGGCACGCGGCGCGCCTCGCGCATGTGTGCGAGCGCTGGCGCCAGCCAGTCTGGTCTCGGGCAGCTTGCAACTGCCCAGGACCATTGCAACGTCCCGAGCCTGCCTCTGCAGGCTCAGGACACAACACCCCTTGCCCCCCGGCTAAGACTACATGAATAATTACACGTGACCTCAACACGAGCGTGGTGTGCCCACCCTTGCTCAATGGTACCATGCTATTGTTCTGGGCATTACTTCCCAGTGTCCCATTTCCAGCTTCCACAGAAACACACTCTTACTGTTTCTGCTTGGCCAGCAAAGTTATAAAATCTTCAAGATATTTGGGAGACCTCTTATCTCTCTGTGATCTGCGTAGGCCTTGATAATTCCCAGGTACACCTTGTCCAGAGGAGGCTATAGGCTCACCCCCTTTCTCAGACCCTGGTGGCCCCCGTGGACCATGCCCCGTTGCCTGGCCTGCTTGCTTGCCCACTGGGCTCGTCAGACCAGGACTTTGCTCTCTCTCTAACCTGGTTGACCTGCCTAGTTGCAGGCGTTCTGTCCCCTCTAGGAGGCTGCCCCTGTTGGGCAACTCTGAAGAGTCTCTCGAGCCCACACTGAACCTAGCATGAGGCTGCCTTCCTCCACTCCCCAGTTCCATAGCAGGACTGTCTGTAATTTCAGTACTGTCCCAAAACTCAGTTGCCCCCTCCATTGAACCAGAGGGTTCAGGATCTGGATTCTGCCCTTCTATCACTTCCCTGTGGAAGTGTCCTTTTCTGGGGATGGTGGCGATGTTGGGCCAATTGCGTTGATTGTGTGCCAGCTCTCTTGCAATGTTTGAGTTATTAGGATGCTCCTGGTTATTCTCCCTGACTGGAGTGCTGAAAGGTGTAAGTGTGTAATGATTATGCCCCCGGGGTGACTCCCTGGCTGGAGTATGCACTGTAGCCTGTGCGCTAGCTGGTTCCCCTGAATTCCTGTTCGGAACACTCGCGGAATCTTGTGATAGGCCGTCTGTGGCCTCTCTGTTGGGGCCTGGTTGCTGCCAACACCCCTCCCTTTGCCCGTAGGGGTCCCCCTCCCCCCCTGGAAAAGAACCAGGAGTCTCTGAAGGTAAGTCCAGTCTTGTACGCAGCTGGTCGATATGCCGTCGCAGGATACGACCGTCATCCAAGGAGACCTCATAGGACAAAGGACCTGTAACCTTGCAAACTAGAGCAGGAACCCACAAGTGACCTGGCCCATAGTTACGGCTCCATACAGGGGCACCCACTTGCAATTGCCTCAGTGCCCTGGGTTGTGTACCCCTAGGAGGCAGTCTGTCCGGGTGCAACCAGTCAAGTTTAGTAGTCAGTTTGTGCCCCCAGCGAAGTTCAGCTGGGCTTCTCCCCGTAGAAGTGGAAGGTGTAGTGCAGTAAGCAAGGAGGAAGTCAGCCAACCTGTGATGCCAGTCCCCATAGGTCAGTTTCTTTAAAGCATCCTTGGTGATGCGGACCATCCATTCAGCCATCCCGTTGGTGGAAGGGTGGAAGGGTGCAGAGGTGGCGTGACGAATCATGTTGGCCTGTAAGAAAGCTTGGAATTCGGAAGAAGTGAATTGAGGGCCATTGTCAGACACCAAAACATCCGGAAGCCCATGTGCAGCAAAAATCCCCCTCAGTACATGGATAGTCTTTGCAGTGGTGGTGGAGGAGACAAGTACAACCTCAAGCCATTTTGAATAGCTATCAACCAGGACCAAGAAGAATTGACCCTGAAAGGGACCAGTGTAATCGATATGCACCCTAGACCATGGAGACTGTGTTTCTTCCCATCTATGCACAGGAGCCTGGGGCATTTCTGGGCATGAGCGCTGACAAAGGTGGCAAGCGTGCACCTTAGCCTCAATTTCCTTGTCTAACCCAGGCCACCATAAATGGCTGCGCGCAAGCACCTTCATTCGTACAATGCCAGGATGACCCTCGTGAAGGGAACCTAAGACCCTAGACCTCATTGAGGTAGGAATGACAACTCTGCTGCCCCACAGCAGACAACCCTGGAAAGTGGATAACTTGTTCCTTTTCAGCCAGAAACTCTGAAACTCAGTGCCTGGACAACTCTCTGGCCAACCAGACAAAACCGAGGATAAGAGACGAGAAAGTGTGAGATCCGTGGCTGATTCAGCAGCCACATCCCTGGCGTTTAGAGGTGATTGAGGCAGTGCCTGAATTGAAAGGATGTTGATTGCCGGGGCAGGATCAGCCTCTACTACTTGTAAGGGTAATCTACTGAGGCCATCAGCATGGCCCATTTCCTTGCCAGGTTTGTGAATTAGAGAAAAGTCATAAGCTGACAGGAATATTGACCATCTGAGCATCCTGGGGGAGATGATGTGGGGGGTCTGTTTGTTAGTGGTAAACAACCCCAACAAAGGCTTATGATCAGTGTAGACCGTGAAACGTCTGCCATACAAAAAATCATGGAATTTTTTAATTCCAGCAACAACAGCTAGGGCCTCCCTGTCTATCTGGGCATAATTCCTTTCAGCAGAGGACAATGTTCTGGAGTAATATGCAACAGGAACCTGAGTTCCATCTGGTCTGAGATGACTGAGTACTGCTCCTACTCCATAAGGAGAAGCATCACAAGCGATGCACACAGGAAGAGTTTCATTGAAGTGTGCAAGCACATTGTTGGACGTTAGTAAGGCCTTAACCTCATTGAAGCTTGCTTCATGTGCCTGTGACCACTGCCACACTGCCTGTTTGTCCAGAAGCCTATGAAGTGGTTCAGCTACATTAGCCTTATTAGGAATGAAGGAATTATAAAAATTCAAGAGTCCCAGAAAAGCTTGCAGTTCACCTTTGGACTTAGGTCTAGGAGCTTGCAAGATAGCCTTTAATTTGGACTCAGCAGGATGAATCCCATTGGCATCAATTTTGAATCCCAGAAAATCTGTAGAAGGCACCCCAATTTTACATTTGTCCTTTTTAAGCTTGAGTCCTGTTTTCCGGAACCGCAGCAGGACAGCCCTCAATCTCTCAGCTAGATTTTGGGTGGAGTCTCCAGCAATTAAGACATCATCAAAATAGGGGCAAACCCCTGGTATACCCCTCAAAGTATTTTCCATTACACTTTGGAAAATTCCAGGAGCTACGTTTACTCCAAATTGTAGTCTCTTAACTTTGAATGCCCCCCTATGAGTTACAATGGTTTGTGCTACAGCAGCAGCTTCATCAACAGGCAGCTGTTGATAAGCCTGTGCTAAGTCAAGCTTTGCAAAAACACGTCCCCCCTTGAGAGAGGCCAGAATATGGCTGACTACAGGTACAGGATAGGCATGTTGTTGCAATGCCTTATTGAGAGTGCATTTGTAATCTGCACAGATGCGAATGTCCCCATTAGCCTTAAGAGGCGTAACTATGGGAGTTTCCCAAGGACTGGAGTCAACAGGTTCTAAGATTCCTTGCTGAATTAATTTGTCCAATTCAGCATCAATTTTCCTTTTTAAAGCAAAAGGTACCCTTCTTGCTTTTACTCTGATAGGAGTGACAGTGGGGTCCAACTTCAAAGAGACTGGGGGCCCTTTGTATGTGCCCAGCTGTGGGCTGAAAACATCCTCAAATTCTTTGCAGACTTCCTGTAAATCTACTGTTTGCATGCTATTGAGCCCTGTAACTTGTATTCCCAAGGCCTCAAACCAATCGAGTCCTATGAGACTCGTGCGCTCACCCCCAACTATCAATACATCTAATGGACCTTCAAAATCCTTATACTGCACATTAAGGGTGGCCTCCCCCTTAACACACACTTTGGAGTTTTGGAAGTCTGTTAGCACTATATTAGAAGGCCTAAGCTTGGCCTGAAAACCACTACCAGAGCAAATCTTTCTGAATGTGTGAATGGATATGATTGAAAGTGCAGACCCAGTGTCTAGTTCCATGACCAATGGAATCCCTTGCAACTTCACCTTAAGTGACAATTTCTTTTTAAGTGGCTTGTGTGTGCCTGTCCTATAAATGCTTCTTCATGAAGCACAGAAACCCATCCTGTTTTGGCTGGGGACCCTGGTACCTTTCAGGCGCAATTCTTCTCGGGGTTGTACCCTCTGACGGCCCAGACACACAGCTGCTATGTGGCCTTGCTTCCCACATGCTCTACAGATTGCAGAACGGAACTTGCAGTCGGTCCTCTTGTGGCGACCTCCACACCCGAAGCACTTGGGTACAGGTGAAGACCTTTCTTTGCCTTCCCTCTGCTTCCCTTCTTTGGTTGGGTAGAGATGATCTACTTCTTCATCAGGTTCCTCTTCCGAGCTTCCTTGGACTCCCTCGTGGTGCACGGAAACAGCTTCTGGAGTACTTCTGATAGGCCTCATATTCTTGATTGCCCCACTTGCTGCCTCTTCTGCAGTAACCTCTCTCAAGGCATCTTGGAACGATATGTCCTCTTTAGCGAAAAGTCTTTGCTGCACATCTCTGTTTCTCAGTCCACATACAAATCTGTCTCTCAGCCTTTCCTCTAAGTCTTTAAACTCACAATGCTTAGCTGCTCTTCTTAATGCAGCAATGTATTCTTTAGCTGATTCGCCAGCCCGTTGATCCCTCTGTTCAAAAGTATGTCTCCAAGCAATAACAGATAACTTGGGTTGAAAATGCTCTTTTAATAATTTCTTTAAATCTGTGTAGGTAACAGATTCAAGAGGTGCAGGGGCTACTAAATTTTCAGCGATTTCAAATGCATCCTGACCACAAACACACACTAGGGTGGCGGCCTTTAAGCCATCTTCTCTTACTTGATTAACTCTGAAATAATTTTCTGCTCGGGCCACATAAGACTCCCATCTATCTGGATGTGTAACATCAAACTCAGAAAGTTTCCCTATCTTTGCCATCTTCAGTAAAGCAGGAAGGGTCTATCAGCCAGCTTACCTCCAACAAAGCTGTATTGGCAGGCAGTTGCTGAATTTAACGCCGTTTCCTCGCTGTCTCAGGACTCCAGGGTAAGCTTACAATTCTTTGTGTAATTGTAAGGCAATCCCATCCTTGTCGCCAGTGTTGAGTCCTCGATTAATGGCAATGACGGCTCGAGACATTCTGTGGTTTCAGGAACTCTTTATTGGTCTTCAATAGCCCCTGTTACAACTCTGAACAGCACAAGCCTCTCAGCTTCTCTTAAAGACAAATCCCGGGCCAAAAAGCAACATTTAGGCGCGCTGCGCACCTTGCGCATGTGCGCGAGCGCTGGCGCCAGCCAGTCTGGTCCCGGGCAGCTTGCAACTGCCCGGGACCATTGCAACGTCCCGAGCCTGCCTCTGCAGGCTCAGGACACAACACTATGGACTTCAGGTACATTCATGCCCTCTGTTTTAACCTTTTTTGTGTTGGAGCACTGTTACTTTGAGTAAGTATTGTGTCTCCCTTGACATACTTGTTGAATGAACTACATTTGTTTGTCTTTGCACATTAAATCAAATAAAAAATATTATGGTTTTGGGTGATGAGTGTGCCCAACCAGTATTAGAACTATGATAGTGCCCTAAACTGCAGTAGGTGCCCCAAAGACAGGAATCTTTAAATAACTAGATCCAATTTTGATTTGTTTTACAGTTTCTGCCTGAAAGGGGAAATTATGGATGGTAAAACACTGGTGGTTATTGACTATACTCCATATCTGAAGTTTACACAGAGGTAATGGGTTCTGCTAATGTTGCCTTGTGTCATGAGGATTAGGCCATAGAATTGCATTTCAGGAAGTTCACCAAGCCTAGTAATGTGTATGTGATTGTTCTAAGTTCAAGATATCCATGTTTCATTTAAAGGAGAGCCTCCCATTAAAAAAAAAAAAACACATTCCAAACTGGGACTGGGTCTACATGTACTATAGAATTGTGTCATCATCATAATAATAGGAGAGAGTCCAGAAGTGGCAAAAATAATTATATCCCTTCAGGCTGTAAATGTGTGTAGGTTGGCAGGGAACGAATTATGAATGCCCCTCCATATTTTTTTAAAAAATACCTCCCTGTGAATAGAAAAATTAGCACAACATGTAGAGAGATGTATTAACATTCTTTTTGTAGGTTAAACTTTTTTTTTTTTTTTTTTTTTTTTTATTGAAAATTTTTAAATTTTTACAAAAACAAATCCCCTTCCCATACCCCCCCCAACCCTACCTCACCCCCCTCCTCCCCAACCTCCCAACCCCTCCCCTGGACTTCCCAGAGCTAAGTACAGGCTTAATTAAGAAAAAAAACTTAAAACACTTTTAAAACTTAAACAAATTTGAATACAATCATCATTCTATATAAACTCCCTCCAAAAACACAAATTTAAACATTACTTTCTTTGAATATCTATGCCTATAATATAAAATCTAATTTCTCCCTCTTTCTTTATCCTAATACAAAAAAAATAAACATATAAACCTTTGTTATACCATTAAAACTAAATACTCTTAGAAAACTTAAAATAAATACATATTTCCTTCAATCTTCATAATCTTCTCACCTATCCCCCCAAAAAAAAAAAAAAAAAAAAAACTTAAAAATCCTAAACAAATCTAGACACATTTAGTTAAGCAAATTATTTTCTCTTAAAAATATTAATAATAATATTTAAAAACTTAAAACACTTTTGAATCCTAAATAAATCTAAATACAATCATCTTTAAACATTACTTTCTTTCCTAAACAGAAACACAAATTTATTAGAATCCCCTCACTGAAATAAACAAATTGTAATCCCTTCAAGACACAAGTTTAAACAATATTATCATTAAAGGTTTAAAACTTAAAGCTGAAATATATTATTATCCCAAAACACAAGTTTAGACATTACATAAGACATTTTCCAAAAACGATATAAGTTTTACCTCTCCCACAATCTCAATAGTAAACTTCTTATCTAAAGTTCTCATTCAATGTCCATAATTTTCTGTCCAATAACCAGTTACACCCACTATAAACACGAACTTCTTATCTAAAATTTTCATTCAATATCCATAATCTTCTGTCTAATAGCGAGTTGCATCTACTATAAGCACAATCCATATCAGTCTCTCTTGCCCGCAAGCATCGCAAAGAATGCGTGGAATTCTGCCCTTGAAGATCGCTCCAAAGAGTTTGTAAATCCTGGTTGACCCACAAGCTCAGGAATCAGTACCTGTGAAACTTCCTCAACCTCCTTCTTCTGTTGGTCTCTCTCTTTACATTTATATGTTACTTTTTCTTTACATTTGTATGTTGCACAAGTCTCAGGGACCGATACCTGTAAAACTTCCTCAGTGAATTCCTCCTTGTGTTGATCTTCACAATTAAAAGTTGTACAAGTTATCCTCTGCCCATTCCTCTCTTGTTGGTGCCCCTCAAGCTGAAATTTCCCAATTTCCATTTCTGAAGATTGCTCCAAAGACTTTGTAGGTCTAACTTCCGAAGCCAATACAGGTAAGGATTCCTTAAATTCCTCCTTGTGTTGATCTTTACAATTATAAGTTATACAAGTTATCCTCTGCCCGTTCCTCTCTTGTTGATGCCCCTCAAACTGAGATTTCCCAATTTCCATTTCAGGCAGCAATTCCACCCTTGAAGATTGCTCCAAAGACTTTGTAGGTCCAACATCTCCCAGAGATTCAGAAACCACTGAATATGAAACTTCCTTAAGCTTCTTCTGTTGCTGCTTTTCTTTGGAATGATGTGCTACACAAGTTGTCTTCTGCTCCTCAATCTGGACTTGTTGAGACCTAATAGATGGCGATGCACATACCCCCAGGACCGAAGTATAAAAATCTTTTGCCTGAGAAACAGTATTAAGTCTATGACATGTCCCCAGGTAGTTCACCACCATTCCAGTCGGAACATCCCATCTGAATAGAATTTTTCTCTTTTTAAGTTCATTTACTAGAAAAGCAAACTCCTTTCTTCTTCTTAAAATTTTAGATGGGATCTCCTTAAAAATTATGACATCTTGTGAAGCAATTTGAAATCTCTTCTTATAATAGGCTTGCACAATTTCATTGCGTAAAGATCTTTTACCAAAGTAAATTACCACATCTCTTGGCAGATTCTTCTGTACTGCCACCACAGAATTAACCCTAAATAATTTTTCAATTTCACTAAGTATTCCCTCTTTTTCTTTATTCAAAATCAATGCAAAATCCTTTGCAACCATCTCTTTCAAATCTCCTTGCAAAGACTCTGCCAGGCCTCTGATTCTTAAGGCATATTCCATTTGTCCATATTGAAGCATAAGAATCTCATTTTCCATTTCTTTTTCCATACTTTCAATTTTCCCCTCCATTATATCCACTTTTTCAGCTACCTCTTCCACATGGGAGTTCACCTTTTCAAGAACAGAAGCAACTCCTTCTAAAGCCAAAACAAAATCTTGTCTCAAGATCTTATTATTTTCCTCTAAAATCTTTTTCATTTCTGCCCTAATTTGAATTATAACATCTCCCATCATGTTTTGCAAATCCTTCATAGTTATTAGCTGACCCCCAGAAGATGGTGAAACTGTTGATTTAGAAGCTGTAGAAATCCCTGGACGCTTTGGAGCCATCTTAAAAAAAAAACCTTTAGCCCTTCTTAAAAAATTATAAAAATTCCTTCAAAAATCATAACTCCCTCCAAAGAAGGTCATTATAATAAAAAGAAAAAAGGGAAAAAAAAGGAAGAGAAAAAGAGTTTAAAAAAAAGCTTTACTCCTTCTTAAAAATTGCAAAAAATTAAACAGAAAAAAGTCCTTCAAAAAAGGGTCATTACAATAAAAAGGAAAAAAAATAAAAATAAAATAAAATAATTAAATAGAAAAAGTCCGTTCCCAAAAGAATACTTAGAGATACCAAAAAACAACCATTCCAATCATAAGAAAATAAAAAGGGAAAGGGAAAGAAAAGAAAGAGAAACACCAAAAAACCTGCCGGTCAGCATTCTAACCTCAAAAAAAAAACACCGAGAGATTTGCCGATCGCCATTTTACTTTCCCTTTCAACAAAGAAAAAAAAAATAAAAAGAGAGAATAAAAATAGAAGCAAGTCTTAAAACTTAAAATCCAAATAAATCAAAGAAAGCAAAAACTAAATCCTCTACTCAGCTCTGTCCGTTTATAAAAAAACTCACCAGTTCTCTTTAAGCACGGAGGTGTTTGCAGCGGCTCGTTTTGTCCCTGAGGACAAAAACGGCTGGGAAGCGGAGACAAGTCTGAACTCCGTGGGAGCACTCCTTTCACCCCCCCAAAAAAACTTGGGGGGTGCAAAAGAGGCTCTACCACTATTCAGACACTCTCTACCCCCCCCCTTTGCCCGGGAGGGGGATTTTGAACCGCTGAACAGCTGATGTCTGCTGTTCATAGCGGTTCTTACACTTACCCAGGAGAGACGGCTACAAAGTAGCCGCCATCACGCGCGCAAAATCCACCGGAAGTCCAGTTAAACTTTTTTTTAATGGAAATTTTCAGAATGGTATTCTTGGGACTTGAAATTATTAGATGTATCTATGTAGGACAGGTATGCAAGATATTCTTTAGAAGAATCTTTAGAAACTCCTTAAGCTGTTCTTTCTTATTAGAATCACTAAAATACTGTATAGTATAGTAAAATATAGTATTCCTGTCTGTAAATTTGAGATGGAAATGGAAAATTCTAGCATGCAATTATGCATCCCACTCAGTCACTTTTTTGCAGTAAACTTCAATCTCTTTAGTTATGATTACCTAAGTGATGAGGAGGACCGGCACAGCTTGGAGAATAGTACCAGTGAAGAGAGCTCTCCTGACCACCCTTACCTACCATTAGTGACTGCAGAAGACAGCTGGTACATTAAATGGTGCAAGATAGAGCAGAAATTTCACATCATCTATGCACAAAAGGTACCTGGAGTTCAAGCATGAATACATGGCTCTGAGGGCCAAAGCTACACCTGGCATAAAAGCAAAGAAGATGACTCAAGAAGCATGGAAATATTCACAGTTCCACCTCTGAGATTGGAGCTAGACTTAGAGATACAGTAGTGCTCCAACCTCTGAAAGAGAAAAGTGACATAAAGTGTCCCCTCCTGTGCTCCATGGAAGTTTCTAAAGTCATTTGTCTTTGAAGTCAGAAAGAATCAAAGAAAGGTTTTCCAAGGCGGGTTGAGAATTTGATGGGCCTAAATAAAACACCCATGGGACTTAGCTAATGGAATCAGAGTAGACATGGAGAGGGGCTTTATTTCTTTCCTACATGACTGTAACCTAAGGAAAAACTTTGCTCTTAAGATGGTATTTGTATGGGGGAGAAATTTCCCATTGAGAAAAATCAGATTCTGGGTTTTCCTCAAAACTGGTGACTTTCAAATGTATTGGATTACATGCAATGGTTGGTGACAGTAAAAGTTGTAGCCCAATATGATTGGAGGTCATCAGTTTACAGGAAAGTCTGCAATAGGTTAAGGTAGTATCACTTCAAAATCTGCCATCAATTCAGGGGTTAAGGTTGACACTGATTGAACAGGTGGGAGCTTTCTATAGGCCATTTTTAAGCATTTTCATGGTGGTAATAACAATAAAGACCCAGTACTTTGCTACCACTAATACATCCTCTCGCTGCTCTTTAGCATAATAATTACATGTGAGTCAGAATCTTTAATTGAAAACATAAATATGATATGACCACAGCATTGTTAATTCTGCTTTGCTGGATGGAATTCAGTTATTGCTGCCTGAGGATGTTTAGGGCAGTGGTCACAAGAGTTGCAGAAGATTCAGCCTTGTTGGAATATTGTTGAAGCACAATTTCCTTCAACCAAGCTGGCAGTACCTGATAGGAACTGGAGTTCCACAACATCTGGAAAGTGCACATGTTACCCATACTTCACCTAATTGCTTATTTCTTGAAGTATCTTTTTATTTTAATTTTTAAAAATTAAATTAAATTAAAATTAGTCATGTTTAATCTATGGTCTACCAAGACTCCCAGTACATTCTCACAAGTTCAACTGCTAAGCTAGAGACCACCTATCTTGTACCTGTGCATCTGGTTTATTCTGCCTAAGTGCAAAACCTAAGATATGCAGATGATACCACTCTAATGGCAGAAAGTGAAGAGGAACTAAAGAGCCTCTTGATGCGGGTGAAGAAGGAGAGTGCAAAAGTTGGCTTGAAACTCAACATTAAGAAAACCAAAATCATGGCATCCGGCCCTCTCAATTCCTGGCAAATAGATGGGGAAGAAATGGAGGTAGTGACAGATTTTATTTTTCTGGGCTCCAAGATCACCTCAGATGGGGACTGCAGCCAAGAAATTAAAAGACGCTTGCTCCTGGGGAGGAAAGCTATGGCAAATCTAGACAGCATTCTAAAAAGCAGAGACATCACCCTGCCAACAAAAGTGCGTATAGTCCAGGCCATGGTTTTCCCAGTTGCAATGTATGGCTGTGAAAGTTGGACCATAAGAAAGGCTGAGCGCAAAAGAATTGAGGCCTTTGAACTATGGTGCTGGAGAAGACTCCTGCGAGTCCCTTGGACTGCAAGGCGTTCAAACCGGTCAGTCCTAGAAGAGATCAACCCCGACTGCTCTTTAGAAGGCCAGATCCTGAAGTTGAAACTCAAGTACTTTGGCCACCTAATGAGAAGGAAGGACTCACTGGAGAAGGGCCTAATGCTGGGAAAGATTGAGGGCAATAGAAGAAGGGGACGACAGAGAATGAGATGGCTGGATGGAGTCACTGAAGCAGTAGGTGTGAATTTAAATGGACTCCAGAAGATGGTAGAGGACAGGAAGACCTGGAGGAACGTTGTCCATGGGGTCGCGATGGGTCGGACATGACTTCGCAATTAACAACAACAACAACAAAGTGCAAAACCTTACATTTCTCACAATTCTGAGCCTATCTTCTAGGGTGTTAACAATTCTACTTCTTTGACCACTCTCTCCATAATAGTAAGTATTAAGTACAATATAGCTGATCCTCCAGTGCCCTTCTCCACCTGGAAACTGAAATAAAGAGTTGTTCCTGGAAAGATGTGTCTTCATCAAGAATCTGTTGGATCTCCCATTTGGCACAGAGTATGATTCCCAGCTGATGTCAGGGTAGTTGAAATCCCCATTTGCTGTTGAAGTTGTTTCCATCCAACACTGTATGACAATCCATGCTATAAATTTCAGTAATACCTACAATATCACATTTGCCCTCCCATACTAGAACTTAAAGGTTTTGCCTGTTTGCTCCCCATACTCTGTGCATTGGTGTACAAGCATCTGTGTTCTTTAATACTGCCCTTCTTAAGTTTCCTTGCTGCATCTCTTGGCACAGAGAATGAGGCTTCCGCCTGGTATATTCTTAAGTACTCCTTCTTTCTTTCCTCTTCCTTTCTTGTTGTAGGGTTTAATGCAGGGGTGTCAAACTACTGGCCCACAGGCTAGTTGCATCATGCAGAGGCCGCACCCACCCCAGCTCCAGCAATGCGAAAAAAGTCACGATACGTTGTGACATGTCACGTGACACGGCAAGTTTGACATCCGTGGTTTAATGTCTTTGGTGTTATGTTTTAGATGTGGTTCTAGGTAATGACATCCTTCCTTCTCCAGATTTAATTTAAAGCTCTCCAGATGATCTTAGCAAGATGCATTCCAAAGACATTCACCTCATTATTTGTGAGGTGCAGCCCATCTCTTGCTAGAAGTCTTTCCTGTAGACAGTGAGCACCATGATCAAGAAGTCCAGTTTTCTTGACCACCCCTTGAGCCAGCAGTTCACTTTTTGAATCCTGTGTTCCTTCCTTGGGCTATGAAAATCAGTTGGAACCATGGATGAAAGTATCACCTGCACTCCAAACTATTTCACCTTCCTATCTAACTTGTCATAGTCTCTTGATATTCTTCCTAGGCTCTTTCTGGTAGTATCATTTGTTCCAATAAATTATTGGAATATTGTTAATTATGGTTTCCTCAATTAACCTGTTTTTCTGAGTTCATATGATGCAATGGTGGTGAAAGGAAAGTCCGATGCTGTAAAGATTTTTTCTCCATAGGAACCTGGAATGTAAGATCCATGAATCAAGGCAAGCTAGACGTAGTCAAAAAAGAGATGACAAGACTGAACATTGACATCTTAGGAATCAGCGAACTAAAATGGACAGGAATGGGTGAATTTAACTCAGATGACCATCAGGTATACTACTGTGGGCAAGAATCCCTCAGAAGAAATGGAGTAGCCTTCATAGTCAATAAAAGAATAGGAAAAGCAATACTGGGATACAATCCCCAAAATGACAGAATGATCTCAATTCGAATCCAAGGCAAACCATTCAATATCACAGTAGTCCAAATCTATGCCCCAACCACTGGTGCTGAAGAGGATGAAATTGACCGGTTCTATGAAGCCCTACAGCACCTTATAGAATTAACACCAAAAAATGAT
This sequence comes from Crotalus adamanteus, assembly GCA_039797435.1. Lineage (NCBI taxonomy): Eukaryota > Metazoa > Chordata > Lepidosauria > Squamata > Viperidae > Crotalus > Crotalus adamanteus. The sequence continues at coordinate 61,725,072 of CM077935.1, read as the reverse complement.
GTCCTTATCATCATGGGGGATTGGAATGCTAAGGTAGGAAGCCAAAAGATAACCGGAATAACAGGCAAGTTTGGCCTTAGAGAACAAAATGAAGCAGGGCACAGGCTAATAGAATTTTGTCAAGAGAATACGATGGTCATAACAAACACTCTTTTCCAACAACCCAAGAGACGGCTCTACACATGGACATCACCAGACGGTCAACATAGAAATCAGATTGACTATGTACTCTGCAGCCAAAGATGGAGAAGCTCTATACAGTCAGTAAAAACAAGACCAGGAGCTGACTGTGGCTCAGATCATGAGCTTCTCATTGCAAAATTTAGGCTTAAATTGAAAAAAGTAGGGAAAAGCACTAGGCCACTCAGGTATGAACTAAATCATATTCCTGATGAATATACAGTAGAGGTGACAAATAGATTTAAGGAACTGGATCTGATAGACAGAATGCCTGAAGAACTATGGATGGAAGTTCGCAACATTGTACAAGAGGTAGCAACTAAAACCATCCCAAAGAAAAAGAAATGCAAGAAAGCAAAATGGCTGTCTCAGGAAGCTTTGCAAATAGCTGAGGAAAGAAGGGAAGCGAAAGGCAAAGGAGAAAGAGAAAGATACACCCAATTGAATGCAGAATTCCAGAGAGTAGCTAGAAGAGATAAGAATGCCTTCTTAAATGAACAGTGCAAAGAAATAGAAGAAAACAACAGAACAGGGAGGACCAGAGATCTCTTCAAGAAAATTGGAGATATGAAGGGAACGTTTCATGCAAAGATGGGCATGATAAAGGACCAAAATGGCAGAGACCTAACAGAGGCAGAAGAGATTAAGAAGAGATGGCAAAACTACACAGAAGAACTATACAAGAATGAGCTTAACATCCCAGATAACCACAATGAGATGGTCATTGACCTCGAACCAGACATCCTAGAATGTGAAGTGAAATGGGCCTTAGAAAATCTGAGCAACAACAAAGCTAGTGGAGGTGACAGTATTCCAGCTGAGCTATTCAAAATCTTAAAAGAAGATGCAGTAAAAGTGCTACACTCAATTTGCCAGCAAATTTGGAAAACTCAACAGTGGCCACAGGATTGGAAAAGGTCAGTTTACATTCCAATTCCAAAGAAAGGCAATGCCAAAGAATGTTCAAACTATCGCACCATTGCACTCATTTCACATGCTAGTAAAGTTATGCTTAAAATCCTACAAGCTAGACTCCAGCAGTATGTGGATCGAGAACTACCAGAAGTACAGGCAGGATTTCGAAGAGGCAGAGGAACTAGAGATCAAATTGCCAACATACGCTGGATCATGGAGAAAGCTAGGGAGTTCCAGAAAAACATCTACTTCTGCTTCATTGACTATGCAAAAGCCTTTGATTGTGTGGATCACAACAAATTGTGGCAAGTTCTTAAAGAGATGGGAGTACCAGACCATCTCATTTGTCTCTTGAGAAACCTATATGCGGGTCAAGAAGCAACAGTGAGAACCGAACACGGAACCACTGATTGGTTCAAAATTGGAAAAGGAGTCCGGCAAGGCTGTATACTGTCGCCCTGCCTATTTAACTTATATGCAGAGCACATCATGAGAAAGGCAGGGCTAGATGAATCAAAAGTTGGAATTAAGATTGCCGGGAGAAATATCAACAACCTAAGATATGCAGATGATACCACTCTAATGGCAGAAAGTGAAGAGGAACTCAAGAGCCTCTTGATGCGGGTGAAGAAGGAGAGTGCAAAAGTTGGCTTGAAACTCAACATTAAGAAAACCAAAATCATGGCATCCGGCCCTCTCAATTCCTGGCAAATAGATGGGGAAGAAATGGAGGTAGTGACAGATTTTATTTTTCTGGGCTCCAAGATCACCTCAGATGGGGACTGCAGCCAAGAAATTAAAAGACGCTTGCTCCTGGGGAGGAAAGCTATGGCAAATCTAGACAGCATTCTAAAAAGCAGAGACATCACCCTGCCAACAAAAGTACGCATAGTCCAGGCCATGGTTTTCCCAGTTGCAATGTATGGCTGTGAAAGTTGGACCATAAGAAAGGCTGAGCGCAAAAGAATTGAGGCCTTTGAACTGTGGTGCTGGAGAAGACTCCTGCGAGTCCCTTGGACTGCAAGGCGTTCAAACCGGTCAGTCCTAGAAGAGATCAACCCCGACTGCTCTTTAGAAGGCCAGATCCTGAAGTTGAAACTCAAGTACTTTGGCCACCTAATGAGAAGGAAGGATTCACTGGAGAAGAGCCTAATGCTGGGAAAGATTGAGGGCAATAGAAGAAGGGGACAACAGAGAATGAGATGGCTGGATGGAGTCACTGAAGCAGTAGGTGTGAATTTAAATGGACTCCAGAAGATGGTAGAGGACAGGAAGACCTGGAGGAATGTTGTCCATGGGGTCGCGATGGGTCGGACACGACTTCGCAATTAACAACAACATGATGCAATGGTGAACTAATGGACTGGATTTGCACAACACATTAGACTATGCTGTTTGGCTAGTTTGTGGTTCAGTGTGTTATGTATGTAGCTAAAAGGGAAGCAGACTGTATTGACACACACACCCCAACAGCTTGTAAGGAGGTCAAGGTAAAAGTTGAAAGAAATTCCCTTTCTATTATCTTCCTTCCTCTGGTGCTCTCCAAATGTGTTAAATCTACAACTCCCTGAATTCCCAGGGAATACAGTACATCTTAGGGACAACAGGTTGAGGAAGGCTGTATTGATTATGATTAAGCCCACAAGATAACAGTATTTTTGCCAGGTTTTAAATAATTGCAGTAGCTCCTGCTGATATGTCATAAAGCCTCATGTGACATTGGGTTAAATGCTAAGGAAATCCCTCAGAAGTCTTTCTTTATACTCCCCTTTGGCAAAAACACAACTGGGAACTAAGGAACATGTCTTCTGCACTGTGGTCACTTCATCTTTGAAATGCACTTTTCAAGCAGGATTGCCTGATGTAGAAACATATCTTTTGGTGCAATATTTTAGTTTAACCTGCTTTCTAAAGACCTGCTTATACCTACTAAGATCTCTAGTACCATGTTGGTTTTTTTTATTGATTTACTGCTACTAGTTTTGGCATGCTAGAGATTTTAGTCCTGATACAATTTTTGAAGGTTATTAAATCGGTAGTCTAAAAAAGAGGCTAGCAGTTCATGGACAATAGTCATTTTTTTTATTCTTGCTTATTGGCTATTGTTGTGTCCTGAGCCTGCAAATGCAGGCTTGGGACGTTGCAACGGTCCCGGGCTTTGCAGAAACTGCCTGGGACCAGACTGAGTGGCACCGGCTTTGCGCGCATGCGCAAGGCGGGAAAAGCGCCTGTTTCTGTTGCCATTGTGTCCGGGGATTTGGGCGTATAAAAGGAGGCCTGTGTGCCTTTGCTCATTGTTGGAGTTTTGACTGGAAACTGAAATAAAGAGTTGTTCCTGGAAAGATGTGTCTTCATCATTCACCATTACTGCGAGGACTTAACACTGGCGACGAGGGTGGGATCCTTTACAAGCTAAACAGGAGAAAGCTTTAAAGACTCACCCAAAGGAGTCCTGAAGAGGGAAGACAGCATTAAAGTCAGCGTTCCAGCCTGCCAGTACAGCGTTGCTGGAGGGTGAGTTCAGCTGAAAGACCCCTTCCCTCAGAGAAGCGAGTGGTGAAGTGCAAGTTAGGATGGCGAAGATCGGCCGTTTATCCGAGTTCGATGTCTCACACCCGGAGAGATGGGAATTCTACGTTGTGAGGGTGGAGAATTATTTCAGGGTAAACCAGATCAGAGAAGATGGCTTGAAGGCTGCAACCCTGTTATGTGTCTGTGGGCAGGAAGCCTTTGAGATTGCAGAAAATCTGGTGGCCCCTGCCTCCCTGGAATCAGTAAAGTATACTGATTTAAAGAAACTTCTGAAAGAGCATTTCCAGCCCAAGCTGTCCGTCATTGCTTGGAGACACATGTTTGAACAAAGGGATCAGAGGGCAGGTGAATCTTCTAAGGACTTTATTGCGGCCTTGAGGCGAGCAGCCAGACCGTGTGAGTTTAAAGACTTGGAAGAAAGGCTGCGCGATCGTTTTGTATGCGGTTTAAGGAACAGAGACTTCAGCAGAAGATCTTCGCTAAAGAAGATGTCTATTTCCAAGATGCTCTACAAGAGGTTACAGCAGAGGAAGTAGCAGGCGGAGCGGTAAAGAATCTGCGGCCCACCAGAAGCTCTCCAGAGACAGTCACCGTCCACCAGGAGAATGTGCAAGGAGATTCGGAGGAAGATCCTGAAGAAGAGGTGGATAAGCTTTACCAGGCAGCTGGAAGGAGACAGAAGGAACGTACAGAAAAGGCCCCAACAGCTCTTCAATGCTTCGGGTGCGGAGGACGCCACAAACGAGCTGACTGCCGGTTCCATTCCGCCATTTGCAGAGCATGCAGCAAGCAAGGCCACATCGCGTCTGTCTGTTTGGGTTGTCAGAAGGTACAACCTAGAGAAGAATTGCATCTGAAAAGTACCAGGGTCCCCAGCCAAAATAGGGTGGGTTTCTGCGCAATGCACAGAAATATTTTAAGGATAGGCACACATAAACCCCTAAAGAAGAAACTGTCCCTTAAAGTAAGGTTGCAAGGGGTTCCTTTATCCATGGAGTTGGACACTGGGTCCGCTCTCTCCATTATTTCCCTCAACACATTCAGGAAAATTTGCAGCAGCAGTGGCCTTCGAGCTAAACTCAGGCCATCCAATGTAATACTCACAGACTTTCAGAATTCTAAGGTGTGTGTTAAGGGGGAGGCCACCCTTAAGGTACAGTACAAGGATTTTGAAGGTCCCTTAGATGTGTTGGTTGTTGGGGGTGAACGCACAAGTCTTATTGGACTCGATTGGTTCGAGGCTTTGGGAATCCAGGTTACAGGGCTGCACAATTTGCAAACGTGGAGCCTGGCAGAAGTCTGCAAAGAATTTGCAGATGTTTTTAGCTCTGAGCTTGGATCCTACAAGGGGCCTCCAGTTTCATTACGATTAGATCCTTCCATAACGCCCATCAGGGTTAAGCCTAGAAGGGTACCTTTTGCTCTCAAGGGCAAGATCGATTCTGAGCTGGACAAATTACTCCAGCAGGGCATCTTAGAACCTGTAGATTCTAGTCCATGGGAAACCCCCATAGTAATGCCTCTAAAGGCTAATGGGGACATACGTATATGTGCAGACTACAAGTGCACACTAAACAAGGCACTGCAGCAACACGCGTATCCAGTACCTGTAGTAAGCCACATCCTGGCTTCCCTCAAGGGGGGGGGGGCACATTTTTGCAAAGCTTGACCTGGCACAGGCCTATCAACAGTTGCCTGTTGATGAAGCAGCTACTGAGGCTCAGACAATTGTACCCATAGAGGGGCTTTTAAAGTAAAGAGATTGCAATTTGGGGTGAATGTAGCCCCTGGCATATTCCAAAGTGTCATGGAGAACACACTGAGGGGTATTCCTGGAGTCTGCCCATATTTTGATGATGTTCTCATTGCTGGGGAATCATCTCACAACTTGGCAGAGAGATTAAGGGCTGTCTTGCTTCATTTTAGAAGAGCAGGCCTTAAGTTAAAGAAGGACACGTGTAAGATAGGAGTCAATTCTACTGACTTTTTGGGATTCAGGATAGATGCTCAAGGCATTCACCCTTCTGAAGCTAAATTGAAAGCCATTCAGCAGGCCCCAAGCCCTAAGTCTAAGGGTGAACTACAAGCCTTTTTGGGGCTATTAAACTTTTACCATGCATTTCTGCCACATAAAGCTGCAATAGCTGAACCTTTGCACAGGCTCTTAGACAAACAAGCCTGTTGGCAGTGGACTAAAGTCCATGAAAATAGTTTCAATGAGGTTAAAGCCTTGCTTACTTCTAATGCAGTGCTAGCTCACTTCAATGAGCAGCTACCTGTTTGCATTGCCTGCGATGCTTCTCCATATGGAGTAGGGGCAGTTCTTAGCCATCTGATGGCTGATGGGACACAGGTCCCTGTGACTTATTATTCCAGAACCCTGTCTTCTGCAGAGCGTAATTACACTCAGATTGGCAGGGAGGCACTGGCTATTGTGGCTGGCATTAAGAAGTTTCATGATTTCATATACGGCCACCACTTCACGGTCTACACTGACCATAAGCCCTTGTTGGGGTTGTTTACCACTTCCAAACAAACTCCACTTATCCTGTCTCCTCGTATGCTGCATTGGTCCATTTTCCTGTCAGCATATGACTACACGTTGATTCACAAACCTGGAAAGGAAATGGGTCATGCAGATGGCCTGAGTAGATTACCCCTGCCAAACTTGGAGCCTGATCCTGCTCCAGCCGTCAATATTCTGTCCATTCAAGAGCTGCCTGAGTCTCCCCTCAATGCTAGGGATGTGGCTGCAGAAACTGCCACTGATCACACGCTTACACGCGTGCTGACATGGGTGTTGTCAGGATGGCCTGACACGTGCCTGGATACTGAGTTCCAAGGTTTCTGGCAAAAGAGGCATGAGTTGTCCACTTTCAAGGGATGCCTGTTATGGGGTAGTAGGGTAGTAATCCCAGCCTCATTGAGGTCTAGAATCTTGATCTCTCTACATGAGGGACACCCTGGGATAGTCAGGATGAAAGGGCTTGCGCGCAGCCATTTGTGGTGGCCTGGCCTTGATGAAGCCATCGAGGCCCAGGTGCATGGGTGCCATGTGTGCCAACAGTCCCGGCCTGAAATGCCTCAGGCCCCAGTTCACAGGTGGGAGGAAACTCAAACCCCATGGTCTAAGGTACATATAGATTACGCTGGGCCCTTTCAGGGGAAATTCTTCCTGGTTGTTGTTGATAGCCATTCTAAGTGGCTAGAGGTTGTCCCTGTGACCTCCACTACTACTGCCAAGACTATCCAGGTGTTGAGAGGTATTTTTGCAGCTCATGGCCTTCCAGATGTTCTGGTTTCAGATAACGGTCCTCAATTTACCTCTTCTGAGTTCCAGGCTTTTCTTCAGGCCAACCTGATCCACCATGCAACTTCGGCTCCTTTCCACCCATCCACCAACGGACTGGCTGAGCGTATGGTGCGCACCACCAAGGATGCCCTCAAGAAACTGACTTACGGTAACTGGCATCACAGGTTAGCAGACTTTCTTCTTGCACATCACACCACACCTTGCACAGCCACCGGGAAGAGCCCTGCTGAACTCCGCTGGGGTCACCGGCTCATTACTAAATTGGACAGACTGCATCCTGACCGGGTGGCGTCTCAGGTGTCGCATCCACGGGCACCGAGGAGTCTTCAAGTGGGTGATCCGGTCTGGACTCGGAACTACGGGCCTGGTCATCTCTGGGTACCAGCTGTGGTCTGCAAGGTCTCAGGACCTTTGTCCTATGAAGTGTCTTTGGAAGATGGCCGCGTTCTTCGGCGGCACATAGATCAGCTGCGTGCAAGGCTGGCTTTTCACCCTTCCGCTCCTGGCTCTGCTCGGGGGGGGGGGGAGGAAGGTTATAGAGTGCATTCTGAGGATCAATGTCAGCAGCCTTCACTGGCCGCTGAGGAGGCCATTGGTGCCCCATCTCAAGTTTCCACACGTGCTTCGAACAGGAAGTCATGGGGCAGGGGGTCATCCCACACACCCATACTTACTCCAGCCAGGGAGTCACACCTGGGGTATCCACATTATTCATACACAACCAATAATGCTCCAGACAGGGAGACTGACCGGGGGTATCCACACAGCTCACATCCTACAAGAGAACTGGCAACACAGCATGGGGGCTGGCCAAGTTCTGCAATTGCTCCCAGAAGGAAGTCTGTTGGAATGGGGGCTAACAGAGAGGCAACTCCTGATTCTGGCACCTCAGGCATGACCTTGGGGTCTACTGGGTACTGGGGCCCCGTAGCTAACCCTGACTCTCCATCTGCAGACCTTGGGGTCGAGGGACAGTGCTCCCAAGAAAGGTCCATTGTGGATCTGGGGAATACCACCCCTCCAAGGGATGCTGGTTTGAGCTCAGAGGGCATAGCCAGCCAGCAGATGGGCAGGTCAACCAGGTACGTGGGGCAGCAAAGTCCTGACCTACTGAGCCTGGCAGGTGAGCAGGTAGATCAGGCAACAGCACCAGGGCATCCTGAGGCAAGTGAGCAGCAACATCTTGACTCATCCAGCCTGGTGGGCGAGGAAAGGGACCAAGCAAACTCTTCCGGTCCAAGGAGGTCGCAAAGGGCCAAGGGCCCGCCCAAATATCTTTCAGATTTTGTGAAGTTGCTGTCCAGTTCCAGGGGTAATGCCCTTAAAGTCATTGACTGATAATGTTATTTTGTTTTATTTATGATTTCGGGTATATTTATTCCCCAAAACAATGGGGAGACACTTGTGGGTGGAGGCAACCTCAGGCACGCCCTTCCATGCTTGACTGTGAGGAAGTATGACACTCTTCCCAAAGAAGAATGTTAAAGATGTCAGGATTGATTCAAGCTAGGGGGGAGGGGTGTTGTGTCCTGAGCCTGCAAATGCAGGCTCGGGACATTGCAATGGTCCCGGGCTTTGCAGAAGCTGCCTGGGACCAGACTGAGTGGCACCGGCTTTGCGCACATGCGCAAGGCGGGAAAAGCGCCTGTTTCTGTTGCCATTGTGTCCGGGGATCTGGGCGTATAAAAGGAGGCCTGCGTGCCTTTGCTCGTTGTTGGAGTTTTGGCTGGAAACTGAAATAAAGAGTTGTTCCTGGAAAGATGTGTCTTCATCATTCGCCATTACTGCAAGGACTTAACAGCTATGTTTTTGCAGGGTAATATTGTATACCAATTTTACTTTATTTCTGCATAGAAATTACTTTTACTCCCCCCCCCCCCATTTGCTGTGTCCCAGGGCTATCTAGAGGAGCTAGTTCGCCTGAGAGACTCACAACTCAAGGATCTGGAGGAAGAGAACAAATGCCTGAAGTTAAGGCTGGAAGAAGTGAAGGTACAGAATCAGTTAGAGAAACAGGAGCTGGAAGGGGTGATCCTGGAACTGCAAGAGCAGCTGTAAGTAGGATCTAACCTCACGTACTCTCCTTGCCAGTAATAAGCAGGCCCAAATGTAATAAATTTCCCCTTGTCCTATGAGACTGGGTCTGGGGTTCGTTAAATTTGATTCAAATTGGATCCTGAGTCAAGTGGGATGATGGACACAGTGCTGATCTCTGGTTCTTTGCCTTGAGCTGACAGGTTGCATTTCCTCCCCCTTGATCAGATTTTTCTCCTCCTGCTCTACCTCCAGGATGGGCCTCATCCCTTCAGACAACAACCAGTTTACCCAAATCTCCAAGGAGATGGCTGTACCAGTGGTCCTCTTTGGGTACTCCAAACGGTAATTAAAGTCATGCAGAAGCCAAGATATTCAGGAGGTCAGTGTGTGTGTAAAAGACATGCCTTTTCTCTAAGATCTTTAGCATTCTCAGCACAGTTGCTGGAAATCAGTGCTGCATGTTTCCTCCATTTCAAGGCAAGAAATACTTGAAAAAAATATAGCATAACCTTTACACTTTTCAGTAGGTTTAAAAATCATAGAAAATAATTTAATCTTTTCCCAAAACCAGGAAAAGAAACAATAATGCATCACCCACTACATAAGTGATGCAGTCTCAGTTTTCATCATTGACTTGCTTTTCACAGCCCCCCACATGCCAATATTATATACTGTAGCATCTTTCCACTAAAATATCACCTATCTTTGTCCCATGTCTAACTCTGTCTTTCCTCAGTCTAAGTCAACTTAAGTACATAATTGAACCATAATAAGTCTATTCTGACTTTTTTTCTGGTTCCAATTCATCTAGCTAAAATAGCCAATCTGTTTTTAAACACCAGTAAAAATTGATTCTTTTTACAGAATGAAACTTCAAACTTTGACGTTCTTGGAAAAGAGTTAAAAACCACCACTTAATTTTAGAGACCGCCATTGTTATCTAGAAAACATTTTATCCATGGAAACAGGTTCCTTCTAGCAGTCCTACTACATGAGGAAATAGGCAGAAAAGTTCACATCTACACTATCTACAAAAGCACAAAGCTTGTTTGCTCCTCTGACTTTATATTTGGCAAGTTAACTTGAATTATTCCATATTGCCAAAATTTAGCAACCACTCAATACAGTATTAGAATTGGGTGAGCAAAGGAAGGATGATTTCAAGAAGAAAAAGAGGTGAATCTATGCAGAAGAACAATAAAGGATATTCAACTATTATTCACAGAAGATGGTGGCACCTAGCTAACTTCATCTGAACTAAAATAAAAGCTAAGCAGGTTTGAACTTAATTAATATTTGGATGGAAAGCCATCTGGAAATACCAGGGTTGTATATTAAATGGGGAAGAAAAAAACATGCTGGAGGGAGGCAATGGCAAACCATAGCTGTATTATGCTTTTGGGGTGCATTTGGAATTATGAGACCAAGTTATGGACACTTTAAAAATGGCTCATGTGATGGGCATGACCAAGGCCAATCATAAAACATCTATTGCTAAATATCAAAGTGAAGAGGCTTTTCTCTCCTCCAGGATGCTCTCTTGACATTCGCCTTCCCTTTATATTTTTTTCTGGACAGATGGTCACGCTTCCAAACAAAGCAGTGGTTTGCAGCTGCCCACTATTGCTATCCTTTGGAAATGCCTCTGGGTTTATTTAGAGTTCAGAGGCATTGATGGAAAAACATAGTGTTTGAGAGTGATTTGTGGTTTTATAGTATCCAACGTTTTTATAATTAGTTTTTTTAATGAAGTTGGGAAGGACAGAGGAGACAACAGAGTTGTCATCAGGGTACCACACTGGAAGTTTATGCATTCTGGGAATTAAGTTCAGGGATGCTTCCTAATTCTCTTTTTCTTTTTTACAGGCACAGCTTCATGAGTACAGATCAGCTCTCAATAGAGATAAGTTTGAGTTCTGACTCACAACAGATGAGTGAAGGGAAACATGAAGTAGAACATTGGGGGCCACTGGGTAAGAGTTTGCACAGTCTTAGGAAATATCTGTGACTGGATTTGTACATCACCCAAAGTCCTTGTGTCATTTCATTTGGCTTAATGTTTTCTGAACCCAACCACATTGTCCTGCTCAACCACCTCTGATTTAGCATTTGTTAACCCCAAAAGAGCTTACTTTGTAAAACAAGAAGTGCCAGAGCTTGTTATGCTCTTTGCCCTTCACATTATTTTCTTCTCCCTTCTAGATATGTGAATGCTGGCTCCCACAGGGAAAATGCAAATTTTTAGAGTCCCATAATTAATCTTTTCCAGGGCAATTATCTTACACAGGAAACAGATTCCTGGTCCTAGCTCAAATCAAGCTTTCTGAGACTATGAAATCACTCTTCCTAACCTGTTTTCTGGATACTGTGTGCAAAACAGTTATTAATATATCACAATAAAGAAATAATTCCAATAATTAATAACTGTCAGTGGTCTCCCACAAAGCATAAGTTTTATTTCCTGTTAAACATTGTCCACAGAGCTTTCAATGACACCACATTTAGAAATATAGCAAAATAACTTGTTTGCTGTTCCACCTCCCTCTGGTCTTGCCTCCTTCCAGTTGACCCTCCAATACATATCATGTAATTCTGTTCAAACTACCCTGAATATATTACAATTCAATGGCTTATATTTCATTTTTGTTATTTGAACTATCAAGACATTAGAAACATTTTAAGGTGATAGTTGGGACAAAATATTAGATATGGTATTTAGTAATTTCAAAAATGATGCCAAGATGAAATTATCTGCCAATGTGTACATTGTGTCTTGAATTTTTTTCTCAGTCAAGGGTCACCTTCATGGCAATAACTTATATAGAAGACTGGCTTCATTACAGGAACTTGAGCCTGTTCTGTATTCCCAGACTTCTCTTTTTTAGGGATACTATTCAAGAAACAGGGACATCCATCTTATACGATGCCAGTCTTTATCTCTCTAAAAACAAGTATGTAATTAATTTTTCAAGTTATGACTGCTGCTTTTTGAATTAAGTTTTAAATGACTTTCGATAAAGTTAATGACCTTTTAAGTGCCTGTTTAGAGTCTCCTACAATCGTAACAGATGCCATGAGTGACTTCACATTTTTCAAAAGCTGTCAATAGATTTTTTTTTTTTTTTTTTTTTGTAAGGCAAAGTAGAAATTCAACACAGAGGCAAAGTTTTAGTTTAGTTAAGTTGTCTAGCTGTGCCCCTTTTGGAGTGTGGGTGAGCCATTTCACTGAAAGGTGACCTACACTCATTCTAAAGCCCTCCATCTCTTTTCTCTGCAGGAAAGGACCCAACGCCATCAATGTTGGGCCTCTATGGATCCTTGGCCTCCCTGCCAAGCTGCAAGTCTTTAGCTAGCCTAAAATCCAACAAGTGTCTGGTGAGCAATAGCACCGAGCCCAGCTACGCTCATAGCCCCAACTAAGACAGCAACAGGCTGTTCTCAGAAACCTCAAAGATGCCTATGAAGGAGATTTTGGGTGGGCAAAACTTCTTGAGTCAAGCCCCTTTAGCTCAGTTGCAGTAGGTGGGGAGGGCAACTGGACCATTTATCCAGCTTGATGCAAAAGGGCAATGTGCTTGCTTCCTCAACAAAATATTCTTAGAAACCCAGACTTTCTTACTTAAATTAGGAATAGAGAATGAAAACAAAACAAAAACTACCCATTTGCCAGAAACTGGAAGGATTGCCTACAAAAAGTGATTTTGTAACATGATGCTATATATATTATATGTAATATATATTATATATGATTGAGATTATCAAAAGGTGGCTGCCTCTGCAAAGCAACATGTAAGAAAAAGTCCTCTAAATGTCTATTGTGGAGGGAGGGGGCAGCAAGAAAGACTTATCTGCACAGGTTGAAATTTGCTGCGCATCGTTCAATCTCAAGATTTGCACAATGGACAGGGAAGCTGCCTGCCCCTGTATCTATCCCCTTTCATTGAAGAGAATGCACTGTGGTTGTGTTCCCAATAACAGCATTTTAAGACTTAATTATGGGAAGGGAGGTAATTTGTTACCCATCTTAACCCCACCACCACACTTCAAAGACAACTGCAGCACCTGTTTTGGTTAATCGTGCTACAGACATCTTTGCAGCACAGGAATCCTTTTTTGTCTTGCTTGGTCCTGCCACACTCTTGAATGAGTCTACTTCCTATTTGTTTCTCCTGCATGTTGATATCCCATTGGAACTTTCTGCTATGGGAACAGAGAAACAGCCTTGGAAGCTAAAGGAGAACCAGTACCTGTATCTTGACTTTTGATCTGTGCCGTAGTTCTGAAGAAGCAAGGCAAGCTTAATGTACACCAGGATAAGTCAGGTTCATCACTGACCACAGCTGAGAAACTGACTGATACCACACTGGGGAGATTGTAAGAATGAATAGACATTAAATCAAATTAAGGAGTTGGCAGACAATGCTTACTGATGTTTATTTTCTGATAAGATGTTCAGGCCAGCTTTTAAATTCTGCAGTCACTAACAATTTCCATAGTAATCAACTGTGTCAAGAATGTGACAAGCCACTTAGTTTTCCCATCCTTCCCTCCAAGTAAACATGTATCTTGATAGTTGTATGTAACACAAAAAGGGAGGGTTTCTTTCCAGAACCTTGCAACAATGACAGTATTGTCAAAATTCCAGAACTACAGTTGAAAACATTTGGTGTGTCTGTGTGGGTGTTGGGGGAATTCACATTTCTCCCATGTAGAGTATCAACAGATAAACTGGCTGTGCTTATGAGCATAGCAAGCCCAGCCTATGTTGTTAGTTATGGTTCAGTGTATCACATGAGCATAGAACACTGGCTTGACTAAACCATGCAAACACTATTTTAGCATCCATATATTTTCTTATAAGCTATTACAGTATCTGCATATGGCTAAAAGAATGGGAAATTGCTCAAGACCAACTGATTAGCCAATGGTGGATGCACAAAACTCAAAAGGTTTGCTGCCAAGGATATTTAGGAGAGTCTTACCCCAGTGCAGCATTTCCCAGTACTAGACTATGTAAATCTTTTGAGACTCACTACATATGCCAGGGGCAGCAATGTGGCACCTGTGGTCACCATGTCATATATGATTTCTTATGGATGGTGTCTTTGACAAAATAAATTAAACTTATACTAGGGGCCATCTTCTGTACTTTTCAGGACCACAGGTTAGGAATCTTTTGATCTTAGCCAACATAAACCACCAGATCTTAAAACCAAGACTGGATCAAAGCAACTGTCCATGGCCCAGCAGTAGTGCTCTGCTTGCTGAGAGGGAAGAACTCATTAAAACATTTAAGAGTAGAAGAAGTCATATAGAAACCAAAAGGAGTGTTTTGTACCATATCCCAAATTATCCACCATCAGTTCTGATTTTGCCATCTGGAAAATATGAACTCTACAAGTGTCAGGCGCAAATGACCAGGAGCATTTGTTGAGTTCAAAGCACAGAAGAGTTTATTATTGGTACCTCTAATACAATCTAGTCAACTAATGGTCAAAGCTAAATTGGTGCTAGATAAGGGTCAACAGAATTCACCAGGGACTGGACTTAGGTCTTTTGTGACACTGCAGTGACTCTAAACTGATAACATGTTTAACCCTGCCTTCCAGTTCAGCCTCCTCCTACATCACTCTCCCCTCCAACCTGACCCCCTGCTCCTCCATGGGCTCCTCAAAGCTGCTTTCCCCCTCCTGCATAGTCTCTTCAAAGTCTGAGTTCTCATGGGAACATGGTAGAGGAGGCAGTGAGGCAGTCTCAAAGGAATCCTCCTCCCCTGCTCCTGCAACAGCCAGCAAGCCAGGTGGCAGTTGCTGGCAAACTGGAACAGTGTTAGAAGGTCCCTGCCCTCCCATGCTCAGGAGTTGAAGGCCAGAGGCGGAAGGCCCATTGTAAACAGCCACCCTGCCTCCCCCAAGATCAGCCCAAAGAGGCTGGTTAACCCCTTCAGCGATGGATTCTTTGAGTGGAGCAGGGCAGGGGGTCAGCAGAGTGGAGGGTCATGGTTTTCCAGGTAAGTGAAACTGGCAAACCAAATTGGGGGCATGGATACATTTTCCCACAAGGATTCAGATTCTGGGTAGCCTTTCCAGTGTATCAGATACTGCATCCCTTTACCCCTATACCTGGAATCCAGGATCTCCTTGACTTCATATTCCAGCTGTCCATCCACAATCACTGGAGGTGGGGGTGGGTTCTAGGATCATAGGGTGCTTTAAGCAGTAACAAGCAATGAAAGACTGGATTCACCTTAATGGAGGGAGGTAATTGCAGATGAAAGGCAGCAGGATTTATCTCTCATAGAACTTTGAAGGCTCCCACAAATTTAGTGTCCAGTTTCTTCAATGGACTTGAGGAAGCCAAAAACTTGGTAGAGAGCCATATCTTGTCTCCTGCTATTGGTGGCCCTTCCTGTGGTGAGCATCTGCAGCTTTTTTGTAAGACTGTTTAGCTTGGTCTAACTCAGTGGTTCTCAACCTGTGGGTCGGGACCCCATTTGGGGTCGAACGACCATTTCACGGGGGTCGCCAAACAACGCAGTCCGCCATTTGTTTTCCCCTTTTCCTTAGCTGTGCTACTCCCTTTTATTCTATTGGCTTTCAAAAGCCAATAGGAATTGTCCAGGCTGTCTCTGCCCTGCTGAGCCCGCCAAAAGTCCCATTCTGCAAACGGTGCTGCACCAGTTGAGTAGTCCTTGACTTACAACTGGTTGAGTAGTCCTCGACTTACGACCGGTTGGGGGTCACGGCATTAAAAAGGTTGAGAACCACTGGTCTAACTGTTGCTTCAAGAGGGCCTAGACAGCAACCTTTAAGAACTCTACAGTTCCAGGGACAGAAGACTCCTCTGTATGGTTGTCTGGTAATACTTTTGGGTGTATCCCATACAAATCTCAAAAGGATGTCATTGAGATTGATGTGTGGATAGACTTATTATATGAAAATTCTGCAAGGGGCAATAATTATGGCCAATTATCTTGGCTGTAGATGCAGTAACATATTAAATATTGCTGGAACAGCTGGTTAGCCTTCTCTGCCTCACCATTCATGGCTAGGTGGTGGGCTGAAGAGAGGCTGATTTGGACATTCAAGAATTGGAACACTGCCCTCCAAAATCTGGATTGGAACTGACTGCCCCTGTCTGGCACTAAACATGAAACCATGCTGCAATAGTGAAAGATGTGGTCCAGAAAAAGTTGGGCAGTTTCTTTGGCCTTGGGCAATCCCTTGCAAGGTATGAAATGAGCCATCTTGGTGAAAAAAATCCACCACAACTGATATCAATGTGTAACCATGGACTGGTGGTAAATCAGTAATAAAGTCCAGAGAGACTGTATGCCATGGACGGGTGTGTGTGGAGAGGGGTTGCAACAATCCTGCTGGCTTCTGATGGTGGGATTTAGCTTGTCTGCAGGTGTGACAAGAGGCCACATAGTCCTTTATGTCTGCTGCCATCTTAGGGCACCAAGTCTCTTAATGTCCTGTGCAATGTCTTGAACACCCCAATGTCCTGCTGTCTGGTTGTCATGGCAAAGTTGCAAAACCTCTCCCCTCAAGTGTGTTAGTACTGCTATTCTGCCATTGTGCCTTAAAGTCCCTTCTTCCTCTGAAAATGAGGATAGAGTACCTGGAGGTCATCCATCTGGGCCCACAAGAACTGGTCCAAAGTTTGCTGTGCCTTGATTTTGGTGATTATATCCTGGTGTGGTTGAGTTGCTCCCAACACCTTAGAAAATGGTGGATGTGGTGCTATCTGAAAATGAGAAGATTGTAAGATGGTTATTGCTACTGGGGAATGTTGTACTGGAGAGTACTGTGGCTTGCAAGAAAGTGCATCTGGCATCAGGTTCTTTGACCCTGGGACATATTGAATGTAAAAATCAAAGAGTGAAATAAATTGGTTCCATCTGACTTATCTGGGTGAAAGTGGCTTGGTCTGCTGCAAGTTTTGTAGATTCTTATGATCTATACCAGGGGTGTCAAACTGCCGGCCCACGGGCCAGATGCATCATAGCAAAACTACGCCCACCCCATTGCCAGCAATGGCAAAAAAGTCACAATACATCGCGACATGTCACGTGACATTGCAAGTTTGACACCCCTGATCTATACCCTATATATGTATATAGCAGTGATGGCAAACCTTTTAGAGACCAAGTGCCCAAACTGCAGCCCAAAACCCACTTATGCATTCTTGGGTGCCAGGTGGGTGTGGCCCATTGGGTGGGTGTGGCCATTTGGGTGGGCGTGGTCCATTGGGTGGCCATGGCTGCGATGGTAATGGCAGACTGGTTGGGACTAAAGAGTTCAATCAATTCCAACTTTGCGAGATCTTTTTTCCCCCCGCGAGAAGTTGAAATTGATTGATTGATTGATTGAACCTTTTTTTTGCACACAGCGGTGGAGGCCTAAAGCAAAATGGGTTTATAAAACCCAGCTGAAGGCCTAGGACTTGGGTGATGGCGCACGTGCCCACAGAGAGGGCTCTGAGTGCCACCTGTGGCACGCGTGCCATAGGTTCGCCACCACGGGTATATAGGGTTTCCTGCCTGAGCAGGGGCTTAGATGTCCAATGTCCCTTCCAACATTATTATTGTTGTTGTTGTTATTTAATATATAGTATTGACTTCTATGGGCCAAAGCATGCCATCCAAAAAGTGCTTCCATTGTTTGAACACAGACATCAACAGCTCTCTGTTAAAAACATCATAGTTCTGTTCTGGGGCAGTCAAAAGCTCTTGAGAAGAAAGTGCATGGCAACCTCCCTGATTGCCACATCTGAGGCATCTGTCTGAACAACAAATCTCTTCAAAGGGTCAGGGTGTTGAAGGAGGGGTTGGTTTGCAAAGAGTTGCTTTAACTCTTTACTAGCTGTCTGTTGTGTGTGAATCCAAGCAAATTTAATGCCTTTCTTTAACAGCTGAGTTAACAGTTCAACCTTATGGGATAAACTAGGAAGACAGTCCGAATGGGGAATGGCATGGAGGAAAGCTTTGCCGCCGCCAGTAAGGTTCCCAGCAAGTCTGCTTTGCCAAGGGAGCTCAGCTCCATTGCCGTTGCCGAGCTCTGGCTCCTCCACCTCCGCACAGACTATGGTACTTCTTATGGCAGAAAGCATGGGCTGTAATCATTATCCAAAGCCTGGCATGAAAACTCATAGGGGAGGGCGGCGGGAGTGCCGGGCACTGCTGCTGCTCAGGAACTGAAACAGGGCATCTCCTTGCAAGCATGAATTCAGGGAAGGGGGGCCACCATGGGAGGGAGGGAAATTCCTCTGCAGAGACGCCCCTTTGGAAAATAGGTAGCAGCATAATCACGGGAAGTTTCCTCTGAAGCTTTTTTTTCAGTCTTTTGCTGAATGGGAAGTATCCGTATTCTGCATCAAGTAAACTTTAAAGAAAGTTATACAGTATGGCAGAGAAAATCCAGCAGCAGGGGAAAAAACCCAGTTTTTTTCAGACGCCAGACTAGTGTGCATTCACGTGCCTCCAATCCCCTTGCTTGCTGCAAAGCCAGATTGGAGCCCTCGGGCTGCTCCTTCCAGACCATTTCAGAGCTGTTCCAAAAGTGAAGGGAATGGTTCCTACTGCAGTCAATTGGGTCTTATTTTTGGGGAAACACAGTATTGATGGCCTAATTTTGATAGCAGGCCCCATTACTCATGCCACAGAGCCTTTGAAGTTAACAATAAATCAACATTCTGAACAGTTAACTTCCTTCATAGCTGAACATATAGATCTCCCAAAAGTACTGGGAACTGCTTGGTTACAACACCATGACTCAACTATGAAGTGGAAGAACTACACTATTGCCTTTGAAAATCCTGAATGCCTTACTCACTGCAATCAGCCCTCCGAATCCCCCCACCAGCCCCCTCCAATGGTTCACACAGAGATTCCCAATCTGCCAAGTAAATATGTAGACTTTGCTGATGTGCTTGGGGAGGAGGAAGCCTCGGTCCTCCCTCCACACACATTGCAATTGCACCATAAATCTGGTCCCTGGCACCAAAATTCCTCCCAAGAGACAATACCAAATGTCTACTACAAAATTAGAAACTTTAAAATAATATTTGGACTCTAATTTGCAAAATGGGATTCATAAGACCCTCCCAGTCTCCTGCCTCAGCTCCCACCTTCCTCATACCAAAGAAGCAAGAACCCAGCAGGCCTAATAACAGTGACAACCTCCCCACTTAGGGTGGTCCATGATTACAAAGCCTTGAACTCAATCACAGTAAGAGACCATTATCCACTGGCATTAATTCCAGACCTACTAGATCAGGCATGTCAAACTCGCGACGTCACGTAATGTTGCGCGACATATCACAACTTTTTCCCCATTGCCGGCAATGCGGTGGGTGCGGTTTTGGCGTGACACATCTGCCCCACGGGCCGGCAGTTTGACATGCCTGTACTAGATGGTCTACAGAAAGCAAGCATTTTTACAAGACTAGACCTCCACAATGCTTACAACCTTATTCAAATAAAAGAAGGCCATAAATACTTAACCATCTTTGACACCAGATACAGCAAATTTGAATACACAGTGCTATTGTCAACCTCCAGCTCGAGTATCCAAATAAAAGTCCAGGATTATTTTCATTACTGAAAAGCTTACTGTTTATTGAATACATGGTCTGGTAAAGGCAAAGTAAAACTAACTCTAAAGTCCCAAGGCATCAGACCATAGCATATAACAATGACTTTCCTAGCCAAACCCCCCAGATGTCCACGTAGCTCATGTAAACAAGTTCGCTGTGTTATGGGAACTTTCTGCTATCTTCTTCACACCTGCTAGAATGTCATTGAAAGTTTTCCAGACTGCCGTCTCTCAGTAAGCTTCTGTAGAACTGGAGAGGTTTTGTTTCTCTAACTCAGGGCTTTTCAACTTTTTCACAGATTGTACCACTTTTAGGACATGACAATATTTGAGTACCACCAGTGGTTAGCAAGGTGTCAAAAACTTGATGACTAAAAAAAGGGGGGGGGGATTTTGGGTTTTACTGATTAGATTCATTTGTTGTTATAGAAATGGCTAGTTTATAATATTATGGAAAAGTAAAAAGTTGAGGTTCAATGTTAATGCTTCCTTCTACTGCAACAGAGAAAGTCAGAAGTCAATGCCTTTTCTTTTCTTTTCCCCTTCTCCCCCTCACTTTTTTCCCCTTTTTCCTCCCCACTGTGTCCTACTATTTGCTTCTGTATTTTTGTATTTTATTCTATAATCTAATAAAATGTTACAAAGTGTAGAAAAAAAGGAAAAAAGTGCCAGTTTTAATTTCTTTGGTGGCAGTTCCTTTGCTGAATCACTTTCCCTTTACACTGACAAATGTATGATGAATTTATCCATATTTATCACTACCAGTTGGCTGGTCAGTCGTTCTTCCTTGCTCCCTCTTCTCTTCTTCCTCCCTGCCTTCTGAGCTCTCCTTCCACAGTGTAGTAAGAATGCACACACAGAGACCCCAGTCCCTTCACTGTATCCTTAAAGACAAAGGAATCAAGCACAAAGCAAGAAAGGCTCACAAAAGCCTCCCAGAATAAAGAAACACCAAACTCTGGGGTTTTTTTCTTTAAGCTGCCTCAGGCGTGTCACAATGTGAAAGGCTCCGGCAATTGCGAAAAGCGATAACCTTAAATTAAGTCTGTTTACCTACAAAGAAAACTTGCTAAAAGCCATAGACAGACTCAAGATAAGCGGGTAAAACTAATTACATTTGTTTAAAGGGATTAAACCTACGGAAGGCAACACTTTGGACTCATTGCTAGCCTTTGTGAAACAGACTAAAATATTCCAATAACCAAAGCACACAAACCAAGCCTCTTGAAGGAAGAATTAGACCCCCCCATATTTTCCCTCCTTCCATTAATTTATGAAACAAGGAAAAGCCTCCAGAGAAAAGACAAGCTGCTGAAGGAAATAGCTTAAAAGGTGCATCCCTCTTGAAGAACTAGCTACTGGCTAGAAAGGAATGTTAAGAGGAGGAAGAGAAACCACAGGTGGCTGCCAGAACTTAAGGAGAAGAAATGTAGCAAGTACTGGCTGCTGGCCAAGGCAGCTTCCCCATATGGCCCCATTCATAAGTAAACGAATGATACAGGCAAAATCCATTCAGGACAAAAATATTTCAAAATCCCTTGCAGTAAAAATTACAGCTAACAATAGCAGAGTAATAGAAATAGAACCAGTAACCCATCAGCCACAAATCCAACACAGGACATAAGCCATCAGCTACAATAGAAGTTGCCAAATGTTCCTTTGGAACACAAAGCCCACAATGCACAAATCCCAGAACTTCAAAGCCACAAAACCATATAAAAATCCTTCCACCCTCCGAGTTAGTGTTCAGCTGACCCAGACCCAAACTGCTAAAACTGTACTTCGCTTCTGTCAATAAACATCTCTTGAGCAGCAGGCTTCTTCTCGTCTATTTCAAACAGCAACGGCTTTGTTTTTTTTCTCTGTCTCTCTTTTCTCTTAAAGGTATAGCCTCCTGGCTGGAAAGCGAGCCCCCAGATTTTTCTTCTAACACTCTGAATTACAACACTCTGTAAAAGCTGTATAAAAATCCTTATGGTAACCCAATCAAGCTGTCAGCTGACCCAGAATTAAATAAACCAACCTCCTTTCTGACATGCTCATCTCCAGGCTTTTCATTTCATCAGTGCTGATTGCATTCTCCTGGCTGTAGAAAATGAACCAGGGGACCTTTTCTTCCAGCAACAGCTTCCCTGTCTCTTTTTCTTCCCTGCTTGCTGAGCTCTCCTTCCACAGCGTCTTCTCCGTCCTCTTTCCTGCCAAAACCACCTCCTTTTATATCCTTTCCTCCCCCCTCCTTTTCTCTTCTGTTCACCTCCAGCTATGCTCTGCTTCTGGAAGTGCCAATCAGCTGCAGCCCTGCCAGCACTCCTGGGGCTTCTGCCAAGCCCCAGCAGTCCTGCAGCTCCAGCTGCCTCTCCCTCAGGCTTCGGTCGCTTCAGCTCATTCCCCTCCCCTGCTACACTTGTCTAGGAGGGTCACATACCACCTGCCAGGTGCCAAAGTACCACTGGTGGTACGCGTACCACTGGTTGAAAAGCCCTGACCTATACTATACCTGTGCATTTGGTTTTTCTTGCCTAAATGTAGAACCTTACTTTTTTCACCATTGAATTTCAGTTTGTTAGATAGCGCCCAACGTTCAAGTCTGTCAAGATCCTTCTGTATCTTAAGCCTATCTTCAGGAGTGTTGGCTATTCCTGCCAGCTTGGTGTCGTCTGCAAATTTGATGAGTTCCCCATCTATCCCCTCATCCAAATCATTGATGAAGATGTTGAAGAGCACTGGTCCCAAAATAGAGCCCTGGGGCACCACACTGCACACTTCCCTCCATGTAGATGCAGTTCCATTGAGGACCACATGCTGAGTATGGCCAGTCAGCCACCTATGAATCCATCTGGTGGTGATGCTGTCTAACCCACATTTTTCTATCTTATCAAGTAGTAGGTTGTGGTCTACTTTATCAAATGCCTTACCAAAGTCCAAGTAAATGATATCCACCACATTCCTCTGATCCACTAATTTTGTCACTTGGTCAAAGAATGCAGTAAGATTTGTCTGGCATGATCTGGTTTTGACAAACCTGTGTTGGC